>CADDXX010000915.1:148551-202950 GCA_902810485.1 Alauda arvensis | reverse complement strand
ACAATTCCTTCAGGCAGCTTTGAGCATTTGTCACCTGGGCAGGGAACAAGGGCATCTTCCTCTTCAGGAGATCCAATAATTATTTGAAAAACAAATGACTCAAAAAAACCAAAAAAAACCCAGACAGAACAACACCTGACATGCATAAAAGAGACAAAAATATTTGAAGAAATGTTATTTCATGGATGACTGTAGCATGTATAGAAATGGTGGAGTTTTCTATTTAACAGGTGGCAGAACTGCTCATGGTACCTTGAGCTTCACATTCTGCATAACCAACAGCTTCAGCATCATGGACTTGTTAGTGAATTTATGAGGCCCACAAGCAGTCCAAGGAACTCAGGAATGGGCCCATAAATGTCATCTGCAGCTTGTGAACTGCAAGTACCTGACTGTTTTGATCAAGGGCTTTACGGGAAAGTTAAATGTTTATTAAAATTATTTCTTACTGCTCCACAAAAAGGGAGCAAGCCTGCTGAAGAACTCAGTGAGAAGATGCGATAGGCTGCAGGTCAAATGAGTTGGCAGAAAAGCCATTTCTGCCAAAAAAGCCCAAATTTTTATACAATCCAAAAGTTCAGAGTGCATTTAGGTGACCAAGAAAAGGTCTGTGCAGAGGAGGAGTTTTCCCCTTTCCCACAACCTGCTGTCAGAAACACAAGATCTCATCAGGCTGCTCTCCTTGTTCTTGGCATCAGCCTTTTTCTAACACTTCCTGTCCTTGGAGAAATGCATGATAGTGCAACTTTTAATTAAAAGAGGTCACTTTCTGCTCATTCCTTGGCAGCAGTCCACACCAGCACCTCGATTTCTGCTCTTCAACAGACCCAAGGCAGCCTCACTGATGAAGCTCAGCTATATTACACTGGAATCTAGGAACTTTTTAAACTTTATTGTTTCAGTCACAATCAAGACTGTCTGAAGCCTCTTCATAAAAAAAAAAGGGCCACATCAAAAGCTGTGTGCTAGCAACTGGAATCAATGGATGCATCCATTCTGCATCAAAAATCCCTCAGGAAGGACAGATCTCCTGGGGAGGCAAATCTGTATCAACATTTCAGTCTCTTGAGCACAGAAATCTGACACAACGTGATGCAACACCCGAGCTTCCCCTCCTTTCAATTAACTGAGAAATCAAAATTGTCCTTAGAAGGGAAGAAATGCGTTCAGATTTGTTTGGTTTCCAGGTTTTTTTCCGCCCTTTCATAGCATCAGAATGTTCTCCTCATGGGTGGAAAAGTTAATCTTCAAGTTCAAGCCTAGATTCTTCATACAGTTCAGGATGAGATGACTTGGAATACCGGGAATATTTCAGATGTAGGAAATCACCCAATTCATCCAGAGCATTCAAAACCTGTAAGAGCATGATACTCTGTCAATTCTGCTGGAAAAGAAAGGAAGTTCTGGTAACTTCTACTCTACTGCAGAACAAGAAGATTATAAGAGAAATAAATTAAAGAATGTTTAAAGAAAAAATGGGGAAATTCTGCATCACTAAGATAATTTTAGTGAATGCCAATATTTTATATATCACAAGGACAAATAATTTTCTGTTCATTGATACTGAAATGCAATTTGCTGAGCTGTGTCTTCAGCTCTCACTGGATTCAGAAAGTAGCCAAGGAACTCTGTACCACAGAAGTCTTTTGCAGCATCTGACCCCTGTTCAAGAGCAGCCAACTTTTTGGCATGAAAGAAGGAAACAGCAATTTTGATTTTCAGCCTGTTTCTGTAAAGCCACTAAAACAAGCTTGTGAAAAAAAAATAGGCATTTAGGACAAAAAGAAGTGATTTAGTAATGGTTTATACAGAAAGATAGCTTCCAGGTCATTAAGGAAGTTATTCTTGGGAGCTTGCCCTCTCATGGATTTTTCCTCTTCAGCTCCAGGCTGAGACACAAAACAAACTTTGCCAAAGGGGAAAGTTTTCATTGTGCTTGTTACCTGTTGTTACCCCGGCTTTAGGCACAGCCAGGAAGTGTTTTGTCCCAAAAGCTTTTTCTTCCTGTAATTAACCTCGGGGCATTTCCATTCCCCTGAGCTGTGAGAGTGCCATGAATAATGTGGCAAAAGCAGAGCCTGCTCAGAGATGACTGGGGAGCATCACATCTTCCCTGGGAGCAGCAAGGTGCAGGCAGCAGGAAGTGAATGCACAGGGACAGCCCAAAAAATGAGGTGGGCTTCATATTTAGGGGCAGGGGGAAAGGAAGAAAATCAAAGCAGCAACCTCAAGAGATGAATTTTCAGACCAACTTCTTTTGCTTGTGACCAGTCACAAAATCCTCAGAGCCCAACAGCAAAAGCTGGTAAGGGCCAATGTTCTATGGAATACTGGTATTGTACCTTGTTAGTAACTACTGCACCTTCAAAAGCAGCAGCAATTTTACACTGCACACATGCAAGGCAGGTTTTTGGTGTTGTTTTAAAGCTGTCTACACTGCTAAGGGAGCTGGTCAGCAGGGCAGGGCTGCAGCCTCCACATCTCAGGATGAAAAATGACAGTCAGGAGCTCCTCAGTGCTTGTCTGCATGAACCAGTGGCACATTGAACTCAAATGCCTTTCCCTGTTCAAGGATTTTTTTTTTGTTTTGACCATCAACACTCGTGCAAAGAGAGGAAAAACAAAGCCTGAAATTTCTTGTTGAGCCTCTTTCATGCCTCTAAGCTGGCTGGTTCTGAGGATGAAGGAACGTGTCTCAGGCCAGGCCAAAAACACCTTCGGCAAGAGAAGGAAATGGAACATTTCAGAGGGTTTATTTTAAACACATTTCTGTGCTGGAACAGAGGTTTATGATGGAAGTCTCAACACACTCTTAATGGTATTTCTGGTATCAGAGAAAGATACAGAACTGAGACTGGCCAGACAGCACCAATTAAACTTGACTAGGTTCAAGCAGTTCCAAACACTGTTTGCAATTTCCACCTGTACCCCCCAAGGCTGTCCCTGCAATTTAAGAAACACATGGAAATATGGAATGGAAATATGGCTATGGAAAACTTGATTTTCAGTTCTTTCCATACAGTTTCAGGTTTCCTGCTCTGATAGTTTTGACACAGATTTAACTTCTGTCTTGCTGTGCTCTTCATGTAGGTTTTTATTAGTGATGACAGATTTGATCACTATTAGAAATAGAGGAGCACAAGAAGTTGAATGTCCCATAATTTATTTTAGAAAATAAAACCTGTGAGGCTCAAATGCCTTCAAAGATCAAGGAAAAACAAATGTAAAAACGAATGAGTGAGATTTCGAAGTAACAGAGGCACAGCTCCATCCCTTGGCACCTGAAGTGAATTTGGGCAGCACAGCTGCTGCTTACCGTGTCCAGCATCTCCCGTGTGTGTGCAGCTGAGACACAGAAACGAGCCCTGGACTCTGTGATGGGAGTGGCTGGGAAGCCAACCACCACCACCCCGATGTTCCTCTCCAGCATGCGTCTGGCAAAGGCCCTGAGGAGAGAAAAGGAGAGGGAGGAGAAGCAGAAATGAGCTGGACACAGACAGAAAACGTTCCCAGTAATGCAGCAATAGGTAAAATCCTGTTTTCAGCTGATTGAATATTCCCACTGATTTCCAGGAAAGGCAGAATTTTGCCAGCAGGACTGAGGTTCTTTGCTGCTCAGTGGCTCATGAAGCCAAGTGGGTGTCAAATACCAGAAATGGGATGGCASAGAGGGCTCTGCAGGGTAGACAGGMTTMATTTGTGTCARTGAAAGTCTCTGAGTCCAAATCAAACCATGTGGGCACTCCCAGTCCCCAAGGATGGGTATGAGTGCATGGTTCCTGTGCATCAATAGAATAAACCAATCTGTGTGATGGTTTACCTGCTCTCACAATTGCTCCTTGTGTGCCATGTATGAGCCCACAGGCACCCTAAAAACACCCTAAATACACCTGCAAATACTCCCTAGAGCTCAGCACTTACATTATTTTACTACTGACTCCTGGTCTGTGTGTCCAAGCTGCTTGAGAGGAACTGGGTGGTGAAACATGTAAAGACCATTCAAAGATTAGATAGGGGCAAAAAAGTATCCATCCAAACCAGTTCATACATCAAAGGCAATGTGTGTCTTTTAATGATTACAGGTTCAAAACCAAAACATTCAAATTCAAAATGTTATCAAAAGTATGATTCCCAAATCATGTTAAAAAAGGAAAAAGAGAAAAATTTTACAATTCTGACACCTGGAACAACTCCAAATTAAACCTGGGGGCAAATTTAAAATAAAACAGAACTAAATGATGAATTCAAGTAAGAGTGTGTGTTTCTCCTGGGAAGCACCTACCACAGAGAACATCACGTTTAGTGAGTGCCAAATCACCCACAAACTTGAATCATGCTTGTTTTGCCAGCAAGTTGTTTTTGTCAGTACTTACCCTATCTTACCAGGCATGTAAAGGAGCAAGGGAACAACAGGAGAATCATCATTGCCATAAATGATGAAGCCCATTTCGTGCAGTTTTCGTCTGAAGTACCTTGTGTTCTTCTCCAGCTGACGAACCCTCTGGAGCCCTGCAAGGAGCCAGCCAGGAGAAGAATCAGTGCAAAGCTCATAATGCAGTGTGGAAACAGGCCAGAATCAGGGCTGGGGGTAAGAGTGGGGCTGAAATGCGAATGCTGCTGTTTGACTGAGAAGGAAAACATGCAATGAGCTAAATGCAACCACACTGATTATTATGGCACTGTAGGATGGATGGCTGATACTCCCTTCCATGAGCAGAAACAGTCCCTGAGTGGGGACAGACATGGGGACAATTCCCTGGACTTTGTTGTGCTAAATAAAACCTCCTGGATGACACAGAGAAGTAGTGTAGACAGGACATGTAAATCAAGTATGGTCTCTCTCAGTGTAATTATCATCTCTGCACTGTCCCTGGCCTCATTAAGTCATGGACCCCCAGAAAAACTGAAAGGAGAGTTGAAAACAATTCTTTTTAATGAAGGAAAAAGACAAAAAAACAGCAGAGAGAGAAAAAAAAAAAGTGCTTGAAAATACATTTCTTTTGCAGTGCCACAAAGGGGGTGGTTTCTGACAAGTGCAATTGCCTCCCAACCCACTGCATGGAGAGGCAAGAAACACACTCTGCTTTACTGTAGGTGATATAATCTGTCCTTTCACCACTCCACCTGCTTCATATCTAATCAGTGAGCTGATCCATGTGCTTCTCCTGCACTGCTGGGAGGTGCAGTGAGGACAGGGATGGTGTCTCCTCCTCCATCCCCACACACCTGCCCAGTGCCAGCCCAGGCTCAGGTGGCCAAATCCAGGTGTGTCCCCACCAGGAACAAAACTGCCAAGCCACTGCTGAGCAGATTGAGTCTCCCAAGCAAATTGCTGTTCAGCAGCTTGTGTGTGCCCAGCAGAGGTGGTGAGGATGTGTGGTAAGAGTGGGATTTAGCAGGACACAGTTACACTCTGAGCTTTCATTTTCCTGCTGTTCTCAGCCCATACTTTCAATATCACTTACATTCTGTCACCAGACACGAACACTGAAACCTCCAGTGCAACTCATTTCCTCTTTTCCCTTTGCTCTCCCCTTTTGCCTTTGCACAGATGTGTTATGTTTTCACTCTCCATTTAGGTTTTCATTCTACTTTACATTCCTTTTGCTCCATTCCTCACTGACCACTTTCTGCTGTCACCATTCTCTGCCTGCTTCCTGATTCCCCACCTTGCTCTGTGTAACCACAGTGGCCAGTAAAGCATTTTTAATGCCACCTCTGGCACATTTGTGCTCAGACCTCATTCTGCCCCCACCATCTGCTCTGGGTTTTCCTTCCCTTTCCCTCCTGGCTGCAGAGGGATCACCACACCTCACATGAACCCCTTTTCCATGAGTATTTCTGAACATGTGTAGGTTTGAACAAGATCTGCTGCTTCATTTGCTCTGCATCCTCCTGAGCCAAGGTCCTGCCAGTGCTCTGGCTGGGAAATTTATGGGGAAACTGGGACTTGCTTCACAGTGATCAGTGTTTTGCTTGAACAAATTAAAAGATCTCATAAAAACAGTGCCATTTGTAACTTTATGCACAGAGCTGCCCACGCAGACAACCTGTTACTCACAGTCTCATTCAGTTTAAAGCACTCAGTGCAAGAGATCTGCTGGGTTAGAAAAGGCCACAAATAGTTTAACCATCTCTCTAATGCTGCTAAAGCAAAAACAGCTGTGCCAGAGCAAGGAAAACAAATGGAACACAAAAGCATCCTACTACAAAGCTTTCCAGTCACTAATAAAAACAATAGTCTGTGGTATTTCCAAAAATACTTTTGGTGTAGTAGATCTCAAAGAAACAGGAGGAAGTATTGAGGAGGAGGAGGAGGGAAGGGGAGATGATGGTAAGGACAGCGAGTTAGAGAACTACAGAATGATGTGGCTGAAGTCTAAAGAGAGACGTTTTCCCTTGTTAGAAATTGTAAAGATGTTATTAGCACCTCCTCAATGTCCAAGTTACAAGGAGGAGTAACCTGAACTGGAAGCCCAAAGCCTCTGCTGTTCCTTGCTATCTTTGCAGCCCCTGAGCGAGTTTCCAAACTCTCCCTTGGAAAGCATTTGAAACTACCAGATTTTCAATTAGGGAAAGTTTTTTCTTTTTTTCATCATCAGTGCAGATGTTCTTGGCGAGTGCAGCCCAAGACTTTGCTGCCTTCTCCTTTCTATTCATGTGTTTACCACAGGGCTGGAAGCACAGTGAGAGCCACGCAGGATTCCAGGCTCTGCTGCTCACTATTTATCAAACCAGATGTGCAGGGCTCGGCGCTGAGCGCTTTTGTCTCTGCTTATTTTTGGTGTTGGAAGTTTAAACTCCAGCTCAGGGGAACTTCAGGGCTGAAAGAGGAGGTTCAGGGAACCCCCCTCTAAAAAAATCAAATACCTCTTCCTTTTTCTGATCTTCCTTTCCTGACTCTACATCCTCACCCAGTTTATGATGAGATTCCCCCCTTTCCAGACTCCCTATGGAGCTCATTCCAAGCCAGCCAGTGCTGATGCAAAAGAGGCACTTGAATGTTTCAGCCCCGTCCCAGAGCACTAATTCCATTTGCAGGGATGCATTAAAGAGGCAAATAAAAGATCAGAGCACTCACATATATCTGGAGGGAAAGAAAGCACATTAGGAGACGATTGCTACACACTCTGCATTTGTGGGTGGCTGGCTGGGAGGAACCTATTTCTTTACCAAATGTCAACACTTTCCTTTCTCATGTTAAGTTTTGTGGTCAAAGACCACAGACACACACATCATATACATGCAGACTTCTTATATGCTGTCCCTATAAGAGCAATAAAACCATTAAATTTTGTGGCTGTATTTCAACACTCTTTCTCCTTCTTTTATGGGACTTTCCAATGGCAGATAAAGAGGCAGATCTGAGCAAAATGTTTCTATTTTTTCTCCTTGTCCTGATTTTCCCCCCACACTGCAGATTAAACGTGATGAATTCAGTTTAGAATCAGGTCTTAGTCCAAATTTCACTGTGGGATGTTTAACTACAAGCACCACATTTAGAAAGCATTTTCTTTGATTCCTGAGGCTGGGATCTTGCATCCTTGAATATTTATTGAGTGAAAATCTGCCAAGCAGACCCTTGAGCTAAAAGAACATGGCTGCATCAATGTAAGTGTAAGAATTCACCTGTATGGGACTAATTAGAGGATCACATCTCAAGACAGGAAATAAATGTGTTACAAAATTCTTACTTTGCAAAATCCTGGAGGATTTACAGTCTGTGCAAAGAGCTTATAGCACAGCATGCAGCATATCCAGAGAGTTGTATTCCATGAAATATGTGAACCACAACACAGCATATGTTTGGAAAAAACAGCCTGGACAGGGAAAACCAACCCCCCTCTATTGAAAACTGAGCACATCAATGCTCCAGAGTATTCAGCTAAGGCTGAGAATGACTTTATTAAGTGCTCTGTATCTTCTCATTGGCTGAATTAAGAAGGGAAAGAAAGACAGAAAAGTGAGTGATAAACAATTCTTAAATGTCCCAAGTTATCTCCAAGCTGCTGGGAGCACACACAGCTGGTTTATGGGGATTTTTCTGACATAAAGCATTCATTGCCTGGATGGTGCAAGAAAAGCAGATTTACTGCATCAGCAATCCACCTTCTGCTGGCAAATTTAGGAGTTTTCATTTGGTTGCACCACTTTTAAAAATATTTGGTTTGCTGCAGAGTTCCAAGGTGTCGGCAGTTCTGGGAAAAATGCTGATGATGTTTTTCTGTGCCACGCACCACTGCATGCTGCTGGCTTCAGCTCCTGAGTTTATTATGCAGGCTTTTAGAAAGCTTTAGAGCTCAGAATTAATATGGCTTAGCTTAAGAAAAATACAAAAAGAAGGCGAGAGAGAGAGAGAGAAATAATAAAATGTAGTAGCTCATGATTTCTTTGGAGCAACAAGGTTTTTAAGAGAGCCACTTGGAGTAAGAGACTTGGCAGGAGCTTTGTCACACCTGACATCAGGAAGGCATCCTGACTACATGTCCAAGGGTCTGASATGGCTGGCTTTACCTGGCACAGCTCTGTGCACCTCAACAGGACTTTGTGCCAGCTGAGCACCTTATCCTGGCAGCAAAAGARGCAGTAAAACTATCAGCTCTCTAAAACAAAACTTTGTTTTCCTCTTCCAGAGATTTCTGCTTCTGCCTGCAAAATGCTCCTAAAGCAGAGAAGCTGCCTGTGCTYGATTCCTGCACCAACATTCCACCTTTGARCTCYTCCTGCAGGCTCCTGCCCTTGGAAGTTGTGACTCAGTCTGTGGAAAAGAGGAACAAGCAACCTGCAGCCTTTCAGATCAGGATCTCAGGTGTAGGAGGTGAAGGAGAGCTGTTTTCCCTGCCAGGAAAGATAACCCCACACTCCACTGATTTTTGGCATGAGGTGGACTCTTCGAGTCACAGATCCACCTGCTTTAATCTCCTCCAGCTGTTGTCTCATAGGGTCTTTTTAGATAATTAGTTACACAATTGAGCTTTTACATCCCAGTGTCATTGCTCCTTGGATGGAGCACTCAGCTCCCTGCCTTCCCCTGCTAACAACCAGCTAGGAAAAAGCAATCTTCCACAGGCTGAAAAAAAAACCTGGAAAACAATAGCTCTTTCCCACTAAACTATTGCAGATGGACAGATTTTCATTTTTTTCCCCCTCTGGTTCCATTCTGAGAGTAACACACATGCACCTCCATGTGCATTAAATCACAAAGAGAATGCTCTAAAACCGGGGTGCCTAAAGGAAATATGTTCTCTGATAAAACAATCTTCATAATAAATAAATCTGCTATGGACTGGGGAGAAGTGAAGACATTTACTTCTACAATCTAATGCTGACTAGAAATCTACTGATTTCAACTTAATTCAGCTGCTAAAGAATCCCTCAAGGACTTCTTTTAACTGTGAACTGCTGCAAAATGCTTTCCAGAGAGGATCAAGGCAAGAAAAATGGCAATTTCAGCTGAAGCAGAAAGGAGAAAATCTGTAAAAATTTGCAAAAAGATAAACCAACCAGCACAAATGGAGCATTTTAAAGAAACACAATCTAAACAACTCCAGGAATCATCTTTTAACAAAATATCTTTTACTAGCAGATTCCAGAGGACAAGCTTTTCAATGTTTCAGCATCCCATAAAAACATGAAAATTGCCCCACTGCTGTTGGTGACTTATTGTGTGCCATGCATTAAACAGAAAAAAAAAGTTTCCTTTACAAATGCTGCAATTTGCTTTTTACACCAGGATAATCTATTATTAATCATCAAAAAAAATTGCTTTGGACTTCCCAGCAGTCTTAACTCTGTCTGCCTAGTGGTTCTATTTTATAGCTATCAGATTTAAGTGTAAAAATCTGCTTTTGGTGTCCTGATGCAGAAAGGGGGGAGGAAGAAAAGGTCTGAGGTCACAGCTGGAGGGGCTGTGTTGCATGCAAGGGAATGCACTTGCAAGTTTGTGCAGGGTCCACACACTCTGAGCCAACTCCAGGCTCATCCTGGGATAAAAACCACTGAGGCAGCTGCTGAGTTTGCTGAGGTGTCTCCAGTGGGGTAATGAGAAAGCCTCGAGGAAAACACACAGAGAATATCTATATTATGAATTATAAAGAGCAAATGCCATGGGAGCTTCTGCTTCCCATATTTCCTAATAAATGAGCAGAGACACATCTGAGATGAAAAGGCCACAAAGGCTTCAGAGGGATAAAATTATTTCTTTTCTTTTTTTTTTATAGATTACATGAGCTGAACTGTGGAACTTGCTGCCTTATGACATTTCTAGAGGAAATACAGCTGCCAGAAGTTCTGAACAACTCTATTATAGGAACTATGACAGTATCTATGATGTTATGGCACTAAGAGCAAGTGTATTTTGTTCTACAAGACATAAATTTTCAGAGTTCTGTAAAACACAGCACTGAGAAAAACAGGACTTTTACTCCACTAAAAATCTGATTTCACATTTGCATCTTTTTGTAGTCACTTGGAAACAGTTGCTCAAGGAATACTGGTAATATTGACCCCAACCTGTTCCTCTTTCCTGGGCAGGAATGCTGTGTTATCAATTTTGAGGGAGCTACCTTCTCCTAATTTAGCATTTCTTGCCTTTCATTTTCCTGAGTCACCACAGAAAACACGGCAAAATAAATGGAAGTGTAAAAGCTGGCTGTGGGCTCTGCAGTCATATCATCATGATATTCATGTCTCACAGCTATCAGAAATATTGATGTGGGACATTCCCACATGTTTGTGCCTTTCAGCATGGAACAAACACTGGCTGGGGGAAATTTCCAGCTGAACAGTTTGGGTTTCACAGAATTGCTCTGAAGGTGCTAAGCTGTTCCTTCCTCATGATGAAGCAGCACCCCATAAACATCTGTTCATATCCTTGCATCCCCTATGCTGATAGTATATATTCCTACCTGGGAAATGCATAGCCTGATTCCTTTTCCTAACAACCACATTCTTACTAATTAAAAGAAGAAAATGTGGAAGATCAATCAATTGGATACATATCAGGATACACAAGCAAGTATCTGCATTTCTGGTCTCTGGCATTACCTACTACATAACTGTATCTCTGCCAGTCTTTTCTAAATTAGTGGAGAAGAGCTAGCAAGAAATTCAGGGGACTGTAATAGTTTTATATCTGGGAAAACAAGGAATACTAAAAAATATGGATTTTTCTGAGTGGCAACTGAAATGACCAACTCAGTCCTCCTTCCCTCAGCCATCTATTGATCTGCCAAGGAGTCACAAAGTTCAGATGTAAGAACAGGCTGGGTTAACACATTTGTTGTCCCCTAATTTCATCCTGTTTCCAACAAGCACCCTCTAATTCACATGGAACCTTTTAACCAACTCTAATTTCATTATTGTCTAAGACATTCCCAGTGATTTTTGCAGGGCTCACTCTCCCAGAGAAATGACCTCAGGAAGAGAAGCCATTGGTGGACATCTCCTTATAAAGGATTTCCCAAATCCTCCAGTGGGGAGAGAATGCCATTTGAAATTAATTGCATAATTAACCCCTGCAGATCTGAGAGGCTTCCAGGGAACACATGGTCAACACTGCCCTGCAGTAACTTTGGTTTACTTGAGATTTCTCTGCTCCACAGCTCATGCTCCCACAAGAATTATTTGTGTGCAGGACTCACCACCTTCTATGACAGTGGACCTAAACAACTCTGCCAAGGCCACTGTCCTTGGAATCAAAAATATCCAAGGAGAGAAATTTCTCCCTTCTGTTCCTTGCTCCTTTCAAAGCCACCACCTTCCTCTCTCTGATGCCAGAGCAGCACACTGTAGTGTGGTCCAGCACAGCATTTTTTCCCTGTATTTTGGGTTGTGGGGTTTTTTTGTAGTCCACAAAGACAGCCTAATGAAGGGAGGCCCACATGAAAGGAAACCCAAAAGACTAAAATAATGAGTCTGGCTCAGAAGGACAAGAAACATTTTGACACATCACAGCCAGCTCGCTAGCCTTTGTGCAACGCTCTAAGTTGTGATATATGATTTATTCATTTGTTTTTCTATTCATTTGCATTTCACATTACAAGCCCATTTTTTAAAAAACTGACAGAGCACTAAATTATTTCATAACTGATTTGCAGAAGACTWAATAACCTCTTATTTTGTGCAGAAACCCAAACACTGTCAATTAACAACGCTGTTTGTTGAAGAGAAAACGCTTCAAACTCCCAGCCCTCAGACACACACGCACATCTTAAAAATACTCCATCTTGAACCCAGTTCTCCTCTTACTCTGCGAGCAGAATCACGCTAGCTGCAGAGCATTTTTGAAGGGGTTTTGGAGGGCTGGGAATGCTCTGCGTGTTTGGGGTTTTACATCTGCGAGGCTCAATGTCAGACCGCCCTCTGATGGCAAGTGCCGGGCTTGGGATGGGCTCTCACAGCCAGCACAGGCAGGGATGGGATTTCACAGCCAGCACAGGCAGGGATGGGCTCTCACAGGCAGCACAGGCAGGGATGGGATCTCACAGCCAGCACAGGCAGGGATGGGATCTCACAGCCAGCACAGGCAGGGATGGGCTCTCACAGGCAGCACAGGCAGGGATGGGATTTCACACCCAGCACAGGCAGGGATGGGATCTCACAGCCAGCACAGGCAGAGATGGGCTCTCACAGCCAGCACAGGCAGGGATGGGATCTCACACCCAGCACAGGCAGGGATGGGCTCTCACACCCAGCACAGGCAGGGATGGGATTTCACAGCCAGCACAGGCAGGGATGGGCTCTCACAGCCAGCACAGGCAGGGATGGGATTTCACAGCCAGCACAGGCAGGGATGGGATCTCACACCCAGCACAGGCAGGGATGGGCTCTCACACCCAGCACATGCAACCAGGACCTTCCAAATTTCAAGCTGGAAGTGGTTTTTGTGCTCTGGCTTCTCTGCCAAAATTATAAGAGCATCGCTTCCTCTGAGCAGTCTGAGCAGTTCTGCTGCCTTTCTGTCCTTGCACTGGGACTGGATTATCTGTCCCTGCTTCTGCACTCTGGGTTCTGTAAATTCTGGCCTGATTGAAGTGCTGTGATGAATTTCTTAATAGCCTTGTGTCTGTCGTGGTTTGAAACACTGCAACTGAATAGTGCAGAGCAGTATCTCACCTGCTCTCACCCACCCTTCATCTCTTCCATTCCCACCTGATCCCAGTCATGTCTGTCAGGGAGGGCTAATACAGAATTAATTCTGTTAGTCTCAGACAAAATAAAACAAAAGAGCACTGCTGGACCAGTATAAAACAGATTGCAATTCAGAGCAGAATCCATATCTTCAGCTGTTAAAGAATATCGTGACTCTCAGATGTCCCTGAAGAAAACTACACAAATTCAACCCCTTTTTCTCCATATTGGGATTTAAGTCCTAGAACACCAAACATCTCAGCTTTGCTTTGAAACAGTAACAGACAGGTATGCCACAGCTGTTTTGTTGCTTGTGGTATAAAAAACCATATTACACAGAGGATAAAGATCACAAAGAGGACAAAGCACATCACACAGAGATTGGACAGTAGCTGCATCTGCATTCAAGAGATGAATAGAAATACACCTCATTTTTAATAAGAACCCCACGTAGTCAATTCCTTTGGGACAAAATGTACAAAACTAGGCTCAAAACACTGTAATTCATGCCTGAGTGAGGTAGGAAGGACTATAACCATCTTCTCATGCTGCTACTTAACATAAGCATGGTGCAGCCTTTCAGAACAGGGAAAGGAAAGGAAAGGGGAAAAGAAAAGGGGAAAGAAAAGGGGAAAAGGGGAAAAGGAAAGGGGAAAAGGAAAGGGGAAAAGGAAAGCTATCTTACCTTGTGTTGTCCCATCCAGGCCCATGAGACATTTCATTGCCCTGATGATTTGCTCTGCCACGGGGGGACACATGGACGTGGCGTACACAGCACTGTGAGAATGAGTTCGTAAAAAGTCCACAAGGTCCTTACACAAGCAAAACAAAGCATGAATGAGCTGTGAGCTGGCCAAAGAGCAGATCTCCCTCCTAACTACTGCAGCAGTGGGGAGGACGTTTCACCAGCTACTGGATTGCATTCTTGGCTGCCACTGTTAATACATGGCCTGWTCAAACATCAGGCAGGTGCTTTACCATGGAACTGGGGCAATTACAGCTGAAACAAAAGTCTGCAGTAGGAGAATGTTTACTCCTGTGCTAAGTCTTATTATAAAGGAGCCAAAATAATTTCAAGACAAATGAACAGCTGCACTTAATGCTGCTGAGCTCCCCTCTGGTAATGAAACAAAGGCTGCAGACATCAGTACAGATCCTCTGCCACATGGCCTAGYCCAGGAAAAGCAAACTCACTGGGATCTAGCTTTGGCTATAGGCACAAACATTTTCAATCAAARCTTTCAATCAGTGTGGCAGGGACAGTCATGTCAGAGTATAATTGGTATCATTGCTTTAAAATTTCTAAGAACACAATAACTAAGAACACAATCTGCCCTCTTAGAAGACTGATATACTCTAGGCATGTCTAAAACACCAGAACTCCCCTGAATGCAGGCATGCAGTAGAAATTCAGATCTTACTAAGATCATCATCCTTATAACAAATTATATCTTCTAGTGCAAAATATCAGAGCAACAGTTACCACACTGAAAGCTGAGTGCACATTAGTGAGAAAGGGATGAGACCTGCTTGAAGATTGTCTTTGATTAAAAAAACAATCCAGTGAGAGTGACACAAATCACTACCAAAATGCTTTAGGAGTCCACACAGTAACTCCAGTGCTGAGGATAAAGATTTACCTAACCTTACACAGGTTGTGCATGGCCATTTTGCAGTTGTATTCCTAAGGGTTTGGTTAAAAGCTAAGGAGGCTTCTGGGCTGCAGCTGATGCAGAATAAACAGTGCCACTGWGAGTTTTTGGCTGCAGAAAGGAGCCTAAGTGGGTGAATGGGTGAGCAGCCTTCCAAGGSTGAGAAGCCTGAGGCAAAGCTTAAGTGATACACACAGCCATGAAAAGAGTGACCTGTTTTCACTTAAAAAAGCTTCCAAGGATTAGAGGATAAATTACATGGGACTACTTTTTGCAGGTCTAATCTTTCTATGCTTTCTGGCTACATTACCCACATTGTCTTTGGTAAGAAATAAACGTACAGACACAAATTCAGGAAGCCAAGGAAACAAAGAAAATTGAATCTTGATGTATTATGACACTTGGTTTTAAGTTCTCCAGGGGTAAACCCAAAAAAAAGACAGTAAGAAATACACAGTTTACACTTTCTTATAGCCCTTTTAYTCTACTGTAGGGCTGCCCTTATTAATGTTATCCTGACAACAACCATATGGGCTGTCTAAACAGGCTTCCCACTCATTCAGCAGGCTGCTTCAAAAATACATTCAGCTGGGTATGAAAAGAGAAAATAATCAGCAACCATTTGATCTCTCTGTCAAGCAACAAAACCAATGACATTTCACAATGGTGCTGATTATGCTTTCTCTTCTACACCCCCCAGTTCAAGCAAGCTCAGCTCTACTTTTTTGTTGACATCTGTTGTTGGCAAGAGATTGTTTTGTTAATGCACACGGAGCAACTGAGGACACAGAATTTACTATTGCAAAAGGCCCCCAGTAACCTTTTTCTCCATTCTCCTAAAAAAATGCAACCATGTCAATCCACAGCTCGAGGAATTTTATTATCAGTGGATGAAACTGTGGTTTTGATCTCTCAATATTGCTTCACAAATGTGAGACAAAGCAATGGGCAACCCGCATGCAAATTAATGTAGAGAAGTGTATTAGCCAACCACAACATGTCCAAACACTTCCAAGACAAACAACAATCATCAGGGTGGCACAGAAAAACCCAACTCAAGCAAATGACATAATGTGAGGCAAAAAGAAGAAAGCCTGAGTGTTTGATGTGCATTTGGGATCCAGGCAAAACCGATGCCAACTTTAGCATGGCGTTAAGCACTCAAAAATCTACAGAAATATATCACACCCCACACAACAGCAGCACCCACAGCCTGGTTGTGAGGTTGTTTCTGACTCCCTTTTACCTTTTTGCCAGCTATGTATCCCCCAGCTGCCCCAAAGCTCTTGGTGAAGGTCCCCATTAACACGTCGACGTCGCCGGGGCTCATCCCGAAGTACTCCACGACCCCTCGGCCCGTGGCTCCCACTGCCCCAATGCTGTGGGCTTCATCCAAGTAGAGGTAGGCTTTGTATTTGTTCTTCAAGGAGACAATCTCTGGCAGGCGCACGATGGACCCTTCCATGCTGCACGTGGAGAGAAAGCAGGGGTGAGCAGCAAACCCCACACAGGCAGGAAATACAGCCATTCATTGCCTTACCCCACCAAAGTCCTTCTGGAATCTCAGTTTTTACCCACAAGCCAAAGAAAACTCTCAAGCCAGTCCTGCTTTCAGGTGAGTACAAAAGAATTTAAATCGTTTCAGAATTCAGATATTCCAAAGCAGTCAAAAAGTCTTTGAATGTTTGTCCATTGTCAAGATGTCAGAGGAGAGAAGGGAAGGTGTAAAGCTAGGCAGAGATACTCACCCTAAGCAGCACATTACACTCCATCTCTACAAAACAAACATTATAAAGAACTGCTAGAATTCAGCCTGGCCCTTGCTTACTTCATCGTCAGCTACTGTGGCAATGTTTGGGCACAGCAGCTCCAGAGCAAATTCATCTGGAGCAGAGGAGCTGGGTCCAACACACACTGGAGATGGGCCATGTGGAACCCACAGCTGGTGCCATAAACTCTGAGCATTCCCAGTCCTCACAGAATTCAGGGATTGAAACAGGCAGCTGAAATCCAGCCTTGCCAATTTTTGCTTCGAGATGTACTTTTTAGGAAATGTAGCCTGCTACCCAGTAATCAAAAGGAAAAAAAAAAAAGTTTCCATTCCTTTTCTTTTTACTTTCTTACAGCCATGCAGGAAAAGAAAATATTTGGAGCTGGCACAGGGTGCCCAGAGAAGCTGTGGATGCCCCACACCTGGCAGTGCTCTAGGCCAGSTTGGATGGGGCTCTGAGCAATCTGGGTTAGTGGAAGATGTCCYTGTCCATGGCASGGAGGGTTGGAACAAGAAGAGCTTCCAGGTCCCTTCCAACCCAAACCATTCCATGATTCTGTSATTAATGGTGTACTGAGATTCAYASAAATGAGATGATGAATCTTTTGCAGACATGTCAGTGAATGAGAAGGCACAGAGGAGGTGTCCAGCAAAATGAAAGCACAGGGAGATAAATAAGAAATGCTCTCTGATCCCATAAAGATGACAGATGCAGAGTATTGCTGTGAGGACTTGTGTCTTGAAAGCCTTTGTGAGGTGACTACAGCAATGCTTGGATATGCTCAGATGCACTCAGTATTCATTTCATAATGAGTTAATCGTGTTCTCTTCCACCAGCTCTGGTAAGCARGTCTTTAAATCTAAAAACTTCCTATCAAACACAAAATCAGTGTGCCACGAAAACCAGGGCTCTGTGGCTGAGCTAAGCTAAGCTGCACCCAGATGTTTCAGATGAGCAGAAACATGGACTTAGGTCCAAAACAGCAAGTACAAAGGAGAACTGCAATCAATGGTATCCTGGAAATTTCTGGACACTGGACCAATGGCTTTCACAAGCTGCTTTGTTGCCACTTTACTCTGGCACCACAAAAGGAGCACGACGTGCTTTTAGCACTTCGGAAATTCCTGACAATTTTAGCCCTCCTTCATCCTTTGGTCTCCTGAGCAAGCCTGGAAACTGCTGCAAGGGCWGCCTGTGCTGCTCACACTGGGAGGTTCAGAGAGCTGCCTCTGTGTGCCTGGAGCCATGCTTTCTGCCTCTKGGTGACTGCTGGCAAATCTTGTCCTTCTGTCTTGCCCAGCCATAAAAGAGGTAGCTGTGGGACTGTGTGTTGGCACCATGGGCCCTTGCAGCAAAGAAGGGTGGGCTGGCACTGCACTGGGGAGCTGGGCTTTCTCACTTTTCCCACTTTTGGCAGCTGGGGGAGAAGCAACTTCAACCACCACAGCTATTTTCCTATGAACACAAGGGCAGAGCCCACAGCCCTCACACAGCCCAGAGTCAGAGCATTAGTCAGCTAAAATGACATTGAGCCCCTGGGTGTGCCTGGATGGGCACCATGGGAYGTGCTGGGCTTGGCAGCTCCCAGCTGTGCCTGCTCAGTGTGCAGGGAGAGCCAAGGAGCACCTCTGCAAACTGCAACCCCACCTGCCAGCAGTGCTTGGGCACAGAAGGACAATTAGAGTTTTTCCACATTTATAAGGTCATCRTTAGGCTTAGTGGCTCGTGGAGATTCAGGCAGGAGAGACAGCATTTAACTTCAAAAAGAGTGAAAATAATGGTAAATTGAAAATGCTGCGTATTTGTGTAGGGGAAGGAAAGCTGTGCTGAATCCCAGAGTGCACGGAGCTGGTACATGGCTGATTTAACCCTCTGGAAGATTCACTGAAAACTTTTTTTTTCTCATATGAGTAGGAGATTTCTCTTGGAACTCTAAGCTGCTTAGCAAAACAAAGCACTTGTATTCAGTTCCAGTTTTGATGGACTGCTGTTGAAATGTGCTGGCTGACATMAATGCAATGGCTGACAGAGCTCCTCATGTGGCCTTGAAGCACCCATGGAACAGATAAAGAGCTCCTGGAAGTTGTGTACATGTCCTGTGCTGCCATCCCAGCAGGTCTCAGCCCTCCTGATGGCAGAGATGAGAACTGTTTTGCTGCTTGCTCTGGTTTTGGTCTCTCTTTGACCCTGGGGATGGTTAGTGATATGCACACCACCCTGCCTAGAACTGCTTCAAGATAAAGCTCACTTCACACAACCCCTTGGGTAGTCCAAGTGGAAAGTTTGAAGCTTGGTTCAATCCCCATGAAACCACTGTTGTTCTTCCTGATGCAGCTGATGGATTGTGGATCCAGGTGCTTTGGGAGATGGGAGATGTGTTCTTGTGATGGTCACTTCACTTGGCTCTCCCTTGACACGAAACTGGGTTTTTTTCTGCCCAGCTTATCTTGAAACTTCTTGGGAAAAGAGGTTTCTACATTCTACTATAGTGCCACAGTTTCCTTTTTTTTTGTTATTTCATCAGGAAAACTAATTTACAAATATTCCACCTCCTATCTACTTTATCTCTAAACATGGCCTAGAGTACCACTATCTTTTCAACATTTGAAGACTGTTCCCCTTTCAGGCTAGTTTGTAATTGGGAAAAATCCCTCCTTTCCTGGCCTGCTGCTCACAAGACATATTCATTGCACTTTAACAGTTACTTTAGGTACAGTTTTCTTACATAAACCTTGTACATTCATACAACAATCTCTGTTTCGTAGTTTAGAGCAATAATTTCAAGGAAATCTTTCAACTCTGCCCTCAACTGCAACTCCATTTCARCACTAAAATGATAGAAATGTTAACMYTCAGTGCTGGTCCTTGGCCAAAGACATTAAATGCTACCTCATTCCTTTCTGGAAGTCCAGTCACTYAATCCCAGGAAATAAAAAATAACCCTGCTAAATTTCCTACACCATTGGCACTGAATCCCAAGGAATTTCTAATGCACATGGAAAAGGCATTGGACAATATCTGACTGATCAGAGCTATTTTCTTAGCTGGAAGGGAAAATACACAAATTAAATGAAAAGGAAGGAAAAAACAAATGAAAACAAATCTGTTTTGACCAATTTCTGATGCCCCATAAGTCCTGGGCATCTGGCCTATCTGACTCCTAAGTAAATATTCAKGGAAGAGAGCAGAAGCCCACCACAAACCTTGTAAGAACACAGTAACTGATTAATCCTGAACTGGAAATGGTAGAAGCCAAGGAAAACATCAGCTGGAATTCAAAGARTAAAAATATGATTTAGCAAGTCAGYTTAACTTGTGCCCTGGTCACTGCCAAAACTTGTTCATGCTTTTTTGGAGCCAAGATTGATGGCCTAGATGGTCTCCCTCAGTTTGGAACACAAATGGAATAGATTTGCTCCYAGGCTGGTCCAAGTTAAGAACCAGCTTTCACTAGGAGTTACATTTACTTTTGATGATTTYTTTTTCTTCTTTTGAAGATAATAGAGACATTAAAAAGCAAACAAACATATACTTAATGCTATTTATTTGACATGTAGCTCGAGTGCTCCCCGAGTCGAGGGGCCAATTCTGCCCTCAGCTGTAACCAAGCAAAATCTGTGGTTTATGGTTTCAAACACGAGTCTGATTTCCAGAAATGCTCATGTTGGCTAACAATGACCCTTTTCAAATTTTGCCAGCTGCTCAGTCTAGGCTTTTTGCACAGTGTAAACACTTTAAGATACTCCTAATGGAAACAGAAGGCAAATTTCTTTCCATACCATAAACTTCACCATACCAAGACTATGGTGTCCCACATAACAATATTTTTTTAAAGGAGGAAAGCTCAATGTTTTCTTTTAAATCTCTGGAAAAAGCATTTCTGTAAAAATTTGCCAAGCCAAACTTGCAAATCAAGATATTATAACCTGGAGAATGCCTCTGACCAAGTTATTTAAATCCTGTATTTGCTGTCCCTGAAGCATAAGTCAAGGAACAAAAATAAAAAATGGTATTAACCATTGYAAGAAGAATACATTAACTACACTCTAACTCCTCTTAAACCCTCTTGATGAATGTTAATTTGGCAAATCTTCAAGAAAACTATCGTTAGCCAATATGGGGCTGGAAAATTTTAGTATTTCATTTTTAGTCTTTCAAAAACCCTGGGCCAAGAAAGGAAAGAACATACACACAAAAAGAGTAAGAGTATTTCTGCTCTGTCCTTCTCCAGCTTTTTATTTTTTTTTGGTTGCATATGAAATGTTYTTATGCCTTTCAGAAGCACAGACACTCAGGGCATGAGTGGTCTTAACATTATTTAGCCCTCATGGAGCTGAAAGAACTTTATGGTTCCTTTTAGTAGGTACTCTGAGGTTTAACATGCTTTTATTCTGCATTCCAACAGAAGGGTTCTTTGAACTTTGGAAAATTAAATCTCATTTGAGAATGAACTGCAGGAAAAGAAAGCTCCACACCAAACATAAATCTGGAAATAAGAGTTACAAGTGAGCACAGTTAAATAGCTGCCAGTGGGTTTGTCCCACTGCTTGGACTGATCCATGCCTCTGTGCTACCTCCTTGCTCCCCAGTGGTCAATACTCAGGGTAAAGGATTTAAAAGTGAACAAAGCTCAGCAGCTGGAGCCTTTTCTGCCAGCCATGTGACCAATGGGAACATTTGTCAGTAAAAATGTTGGTGGTCCACTTAATTTCTGCATGATCAAAGTCCTTAAACCCAGGCTTTCTTTTAGTAGTGCCAAGGGGTGTTTATTTGCAGTTTTGCTGTGTTTATTCTGGTTGAAAGGACACGTTCAGCCTGCTTTGGATCAGCTGATCTGCTGCTGACCTGTTTCACCTCTGAGTGACAGGTGTTTAGATAAGGACTGATTTGGTCCCTTTGCAGATGGAAAACGTCAGGCAAAAAAAGAAAAGCACTGACAACTATGAAGTTGTGATGACATGAGATCATAAAAGATTTCAAAAAAAAAGCTGATTGGCCAAGCTGTGCCAGCATTTTGCAGTRAAATGGCATAAGAGACTGCCTGTCCAGACTGGCTGTATTTCAGCAACACATGATACAATCCATATAAAGTTGTAATGCCACTTTTACAAATGCTGCCATGTCCTGTGAGCGAGTGGTTCTGGTTTCCTGCTCTCTGGGGCAGGTGTTGCCACTCCCCAGACCACCCCTGTCCTGCTCCCCCATTCTTTGCAGATCCCTGCAAACCCTCTGACTGTCCAAACCCCTGCTTCTTCATCCCTTCCTGCCCTTCCCTGCCCCAACTCCCCCTCCATGAGCTCCCTGGCTGCCTTCCCAACCATCTCCAGGCTGGAGCAGCAGCCAGGATGAAGCCCAGGATGGTGAGCATGGCTGGAGCCACTGCTTTGCTGCTCCACTCCAGTGTCTGTTTGCCTTCCACATTGTATTACTGTATTATAATATCATTATTRATGATGCTATTATCAGGTGGATTCTCAAAGGCACTTCTCCCATTTGGATTCCTCCAGGGACAGCAGTCCTGTCTTGCTCCCACTCAGCTGGGATTTGCCAAATCAACACTCAGAACAATGTACAAGCTCTAACTGCAGCTGCAGGACACAAGGTTCAGGCTGTCATAATGGAAATCAACTTATTTATGAGATCCCAGAATGTYATTATCACTTCCACTCTCATTCATATTCCCCTCAGATGCCCAGAGTCAGAGTTTGCCCCACTCAATTCATCATTCTGTGCTCAGAAATGACAGAATTCTCATCTTCCTACAACACAAACTYACCTGTAAATGCCCTCCACGAGGATGAGGATTTTTCTCCATGCTCTGTGGGTGCGAGGCTGGCCATATATWATTGCTTCTCTCAGCAGCTTCTCGAGGCTCTGCATATCTTTATTTTAAAAAGGAGAAAGGAAAAACATTATCAAAGATTTCTCTCAAGAACTTCCAATTCTCTCTTGGGTGCTATTTCTCCTATACAGAAAAAGACAACATTAAAAAAAAAGTGTCCTAAAGATAAACTTCCTTTATTAGTAGGCAAAGCCCAAAAATTCCCTTCATTGCTGTGAATTCCTTGCATTGGTGCAATTTAGTGACAAAAAGAGTTAAAAAAAAAAAGCTTCCAGTTATGCACCTGATCTRGGAAACTTCTAGAAATGGGAAACTTTCTGGGAAACTTGGCATACATTTATATTTAAAGGCAAAAGGGAATCACTTTGCTTCAGTGCTAAGTGGCAGCAGTTCTGTGTAGGGGCTGCTGATACTCATAATTTATCAACAGTGAGTTTTGGTTGCTTTCCAATCACAAGCTCATGAAGAASAAGAATTTCTTCAGAAAAGTTTTGACAAGGCTGCATGAAGCACATCAGGATGGCAGCAAGGGAAGTCTTGTCCTTCTCAAGAAGGAAAGCAAGTGGAAGTTTGCTGATGAGAGAGGAAGAGACAGGTGGGTACAAGCATGGCATAGATACACTAATTTGGTGTCCAAATGGTGGGACTTCAATATAGGGAAGCTTGGAACAAGGTGATGATCCTTAGCTGYTTCCTTAAGGGCTGAGTGTGGGTCATCTCAAAAAATCCTTGAAGGAAAGCCCTTGAAATTTTGAAAACTATGGAAGAAGCAAGAACAAATACCACAGAAATCAGGGTCAGCCCAAAGGTGACTCTCAGTGCAGCAGCATTCTGGTGTCTGCAGTGAATGGACACTCCTCAAAATGAATTATTCTGGTACTTTTTAGGAATCCAGATTGGCATTTCAAAATGTTTTCTAAGAACATCCTACAGAGTCTCACCCAAGAAACACTATGGATCAGCTCAAACTGTGGGCTGASAAAATCAATGGCATTTTTTCACAACATAACCCCATTTTCTTCAGCAACACATCTTAACACAGTTGATACAACCTTCCACAACAGCACAAAGTGAATGTGCAAAATGAAACATCCTGAGGAAATAAAAAAATACACCTTAGAAATATTAATATTGACCCATAGTTTGGTATCTACCTGAGGAGAATGGGGCCATTTGCACATTAATTGATCATTTTTTGCAACCTGTTCCCTGAGAGATGGCCAGGTTATGACCTGAACCCTTCCACATCCTGATTCCTCACTGTTCTAGCAACACTCAGTGATGTTGGTGGAAGGTGAAGCTCTCAGCAAGGGAACTGCCACTCTGAACCTGACCTACAGAGCACAAAACAGGCATGGASAGGATCAGCTGCCCCTTGTTCCAGTGATGCCTGCACAGCTCAGCCAGCTCTGAGATGGAAATGCTGCTGGGAGTGATGCAATGCACACAGCACACTTCCCACTAGGTGGCAATCCAGGAAATAAAAGAAAGCTCTTCTCTTTATAAGGGAAAGTTATAACYAAGCTGGGCATTTGCAGCTGCTCACGTTTTCTTTTGAGTGGATAATATTTACAATTCCACTTAAAAGGCTCCCTGAGGATGACACAGAGCTCACAGTAAGATTTGGACACCCCCTTTTCTCCACCAAATTATTCTCTACTGATGTCACTGTCATCYAAATCCTTTTGGAGCCTTTGAAACACACAGGGTTTTTTTCAATTCAGTGTTCTGTGTGTCAGTCCAGACTGGCTCTTGACTTCAGAAAAGTCATTCTGCCTCTGAGCTAGAAGCATGGCTTGAAGATTCAGTTGTTATAGCACCTTCAGAGGAAAAAAAAAAAAAAAGGAAGAGGAGATAAAGTGAAATGTCTATAATTCTGGTCTAAAAAATACATGGCTGTGAATGTCCTGTGTCCAAACTGCTGTGGAACCTGAGACCACAGACCAGGGAGATCCTCAGTCCCTTTTTCTCTATTTACACACAGTACAGTCCTGCTGGAGTACAGCTAAGAACAGGTCTGTTTGCAGGATCAGGGCTATCTCACTTTCTTTTTGATGTCTCATTCTGAAAAACAGGTATGTGTGGCTGTTTCTGAAGCTGTAATAGTCACCACATAATTTTTTCAGGTGCAAATGAATTTTACTGACCTATTAATTCTGTGCCTGGTTTGGAAAAGGGAAATAGGCAGGGAAAAAACATTTGTAACCTTTAGTATTCCCCACAAAAGGCTGCTTCTGCTCTTCTAGGTGAAAACAAAGTGCTCCATGCGCTTGTGCTTAAACTTTTCAGGAAGTGGGATCTACTGAATAGCAGGAAAAACAACAGTGCAACCCCAGGTGACTTTCAGATATCAAATTATTTACCCATTAAATMTAGTTAGATTGAGAGGCATTAGGACATTAAGGTGATGAGCTGCACGGGTCCAGCTGGAATAACCAGTTCTAGGGAAAATAACAGTCCTGTCCTGTCTGACCATCACCAGCCCAGGGTTTTCAGTGGCTGTGGCCAACAACCACTGACCAGCCTTTGCTGTTGAGAATTTGATGAATCAGCCAAAGCACCACCACATTTATCCACGTTTCACTTTCAACTTTCTCCTTATTGCCCAGATATGGAGGATAAAGTTTCCTAAGAGGGGCCAGTGGATCTCTCAGTGGGTTGGGGGGACTTGCACAACCCTTGTTTGGGATCTCTCCCAGTTCCTGCAAGAGCAAGAACACCGAGTGCCAGTGGGCTGGAGCAGGTCTGGGCCTGGGCAGGAGCGTGTCACGCTGCCTGCAGTGCAGGTGGGACAGCAGCTGCTGCAGGGAGCACAGACACGCTGTCTCCACCCCTCATCCTCACACTGGGGATGTCATCACAGCTCCCCTGCGTGGGATGGAAGCCTCCTGTGTGTCAGCTGAATGCTGGCTAATTAAAATAAACAGGCTGCTGCTGCTGCTGCTCTTGTCACGTTCTTCTTTTTCTGCTCTGTGCTCGTAACTCTGATTTTTCAGGTTCTCCCCCTCTGCACTCTCATACAGTTGGCACAGGGAATATCTTTGTTTGGAAGGTGGGAGTGGTGATCAGTGCAGCCACAGAACAGCCTGAGACTGCCCTCCCTGCCCCTCAGTAAACACCAGTCTCTGCAAGTAAAGGGCACAGCTCCCTGTGCACAGCTGGGAGGGGAGAGGTGCCTTTCTCCCAGCACAGAGGGGAGTGCAGGTACAGGGAGCAGGACAGACCAGTCTCCTCCTGGCTGTGGTGTCTGYGTGTGTCACAGGGATCACACACCCACCTATCTGGGCAGCAATCTTGGCTCTGACAGTGGCCAGAAGCTTCAAGGAGCACAAAACAGTGGGAAATGTGCTTTTCATGCTGCTGTGTGATAGCTGTAACACTGCCCTCCCTTCTGAAATTCAAGGGTACCTACACACTTGGAAAAAAAATTAAAAAATTAAGGAACTGTCTTGTTCTGAGCCACCACAAACTGTTTGGGTTKTGCAACCAAAGAGATCTCTTTCTTATTTTTTACCTATTTATTAATCTCTTTCATTTCTCCCCTATTTTATTTGCTTGCTTAGTTAGTTGCACTTAGTTTTCTGCTTTTCTTTTTTCCTTTTCTTTCTAGCTAGAGAATATACTGGCACTGAAAGGTGAAGGCCTTCTGCCACCTAGAAGGAACTTCTAGGTGAAGTATTAGCTACAACTCCTCCAGGCAGCTGTGCATTCTCTTTAAGGTGAACTCATGGCACTTGTGCCTGGACTCCAAAGCAGTCATTTGAGCAGACWGAGAAATGCCAGAGTTGGATTAACATCCATTCACAATCGTTGTGCAAGCTGGGAGCTGTACTTTGTATGGAAACCTGGACAGCTCACAGCTGCATCACACACCTGTCATCAACCACCTGATCTGTGAGAAACTAAAAAAAAAAAATCCCTTCCTACTTCCACAGCATTGGAAAGGTGCATAAGGAGGAGCTAGGAGTGAATTGCCCATTTCAGCTGTGGATTCAAGCACCAGATTCCAGGCTGGATTCCCACCTAACCAAGGTGCTTGGTTATTTCAATTCCCTGCCCTCCTCACAGGACCACTTGTTCTCACTGCTCACTGAAATGCCCTTGCAAGGAGGAGAACTGGAAATATTTGTTCCCCATGGCCTGAGTTTTGTACCTTGTCACGACATTCCCACAGACTGTTCATGCCATTTCAAATCTAAACTTGAAAATGGGGCTGCAGCTGAGTTGCTGGATGCTACTTGGGAAAAATGTGGCGGAATTAGAAAGAATGAACAAATCCTAAGCCTTGTATGGTGCCTTGTTTTACAGGCTGCTAAGAGCAGAACTCACCTGGATGCAGTTAGTCCATAACACCCTCACCTGTCCACTGGAGGAACACCTGTAATCCTTATAGCAGTGTAAGATCTCTTATAAAAGGGGTGGGAGAAAGGGTGCTGTGAGAGAAACCCCTTGATAAAAATCACAGGCTGATTAATGGTTAAATATTTGGTTTTGCTTTTCAGGTTTTATGGGAAGGGTTAAGGATTTTGGCTAATAGTTAACCAGACAAAGGTCAGAGGTGCTGAAAAAGGGCTTTTAAATGTATGGTGCTCTTAAAAAATTGCTTTAGAAATTAAAAAAAACCCAAAAAAACCAGGAGGCAAGAACCTACAGGTGATAATTCAATCTCACCCTGAGCCAAGTAAAAACATCTGAGTTTAGCCCCCATGGAGCTGATGGACCCCCAAATCCTTCACCTGGGGAAGGTGGGAAGCCCAAGGCTGGTGGGGGTAACACCAGACACCTTCTGGCCAAAAAGCTGAACCAAGGCCAGGCCACTGCTGCCCCAGTGGTGGGGAGATGTCTCAGCCTGCCACCCTCTCCCACTGCTCACTGGCTGTTGGCYCAGGCTGCTGCCTGCATTCCAGAGCAGCCCTTTCCTGTCTTCCCAAACAAATCACTGGGAAATGGAGACCTGAGTGGTGTCCACACCACAGCAGGGGAGACAAAAGGCAGGGCAGAATGATTTTAGTCCACCAAAACACTTCTGAATACATCTAGGACTGCTTAGACCCTAAAATAAAATTAAAATTAAAATCCCCTAAACCTGTGATTCAGAGCAGAGGCTCCAGGGAGCTGAACTTTGCTGCTTGCACTCACAAAATCTCACATTTTAACTCCCTTAAAGGCCAAAATCCATGTGCCAATGCTGCTGTGCCCTTAGCAGGGTGCAGAGCAGGGGCAGTGATGATGAGAGCTCACAGGAAGGGAAGGCCCTGGTGAGTGGTTTTTAGTTATTTGGATATTCTCTGACATTTCTCTCACACAGGTGATCTGTAGTTGTGTGCACCAGTGCATTTCCCTCAGCCCAGGCCTGTAAATTCCTGCCTGTTTACAAGGAAGGGGTTGTTCATGGCAGGCAGGATGCAGGGCACATTCCTGAGCCCAAATAAAAACAGAATATAGGTGCACAGCACATTTTTGTTCTGTTATTCACYTGAAGGCTTGAAAACCTTCTCATACAATGTTTTTGTCAAGAAGGAAAGAATCTGGATGCCTTTCATTTCACCTAGGAAAAGAACAGATTTTGTCTGTTCTAGAAAAACTATTCAGATTTTTCATGGAAAGTGTAATGTCTAAGAGAGCTACCCACTCATTGAAATAGAACTTCATTAACTTTTTTAAGAATAAGAACTACATTATACATAATYAAGGTAACAGGTAGAGATTTTTCTTGTCTTACAAATGAGATGAGCAGGGGAATGAGACACTGAGAGATGGTCAGAGATTGAATTCCTTAAAGCAAGCAGGGCAGCTCCAGGTGATGTCTTCACAGCTGAGAGTAATACCCAGGTGGGTGGAGAGGCTGAGAACATTTGGATTTGGGTAGGAAAAGGTCAACCTGGAAGATGTGATGTAAGCTGATTGATTGGGATAAAGCTCTGGGCAACCAAGGAAGAGTTGAGAAAAGACTGGTGTGGCAACCACATTGAGCATATCCAGATTTTGGGGTGTGCTAAAGGTAATCTATGAATAACTAATTCTACAAAAATGTTTGTGTTCAGATGGCCATTAGTCCTTGAATGATCTTCAGAAATTGCTTCTTGCCCAAATTATGAAGCCATATTAATTATAACAACATCTTATATTATAACTACAGTGTGCTTTTCATTCCAGCTCATCCTTAGGCCTTTTACAGCATATGCATAATTCATTTTTGCTCCCCTTGGGGCTGAACACAACACTTAATAAAGAGAAGGGATTGTATTGGCCATTAARAAAGGTAATCAGACCACTCTTCTGATTTCTCACCACTTCACTRGCTTCTAAACCTTTCCTGCAATCACTGCCTGGTGGCAGCAGTGAGGAYGGGAAAGGGAATTGCAGTGGGGAATGAGGGAAAAGAAAAAGGTTTTGTCATCAAAGGCAGCCCCAATGTGTCTGACAGTCACCACAGCAGCATTAACTAAATAAAAGTTAAAGAGCATTTTAGAAGATAACTGTACAATTGCAAAGTTAATGTGTGCTTTCTATACTAAAATTCTATTTCAAGGAATATTTGGGATGATGCTGTTGATATAAACATCTGCATCTTTGCTATCAGATCCCTGGGAAYTCAGAGTAAGCACTTCAAACAATGCCATGTTAAGGTAATTCTGCTTTCACATGCTTTTGGAAATGTGTTTCTACTGCTTGGGCTACAATGACAATAACAATAAACCTTTTGTGGCAGCACACAGTCATTCAGAAAATCAAAAAGACACAATAGCAATTATAGTATTACATTATTAATGTTATGAGTGGTTTCTGATGGGAAAAATTAAACAGCTGATCCTCCTGCCTGGACAAAAGTATCATCTATCAACAGCAAAGCAAGCATTGAAAGAAATCATTCCCAGCTTCAATACTCACTATTGTGCTTGAAGATCCTGATGGTGGCACCTGAGAGCCTGGCCCCCAGAACCAGAGAGGTGTGGTTCAGTTCATCACTTAGAATGAGGCAGCCCTGTGGAGAAGGAGCACAGTGAGCACCTGCAGGAACTGGGAGGCTCTGACTTTGTGTGTGTGTGTGTGGGTGCCAGCACTCACACAGCTCTGTGACAGAACACTGTGATGCCTTTAGTTTTAGCTTTTATGTTTTCAAGATTCCAGGCTGTTTTGGGTGTAGTTTTAAGCTTCATATTAAGTGCTAGTAGGTAGACAAAACAAATCCTTTCCTGCTGAAAACCAAGGACAAATTTCTGGCCCAAAAGCACAAACAATGATGGACTGAAGGGAGGAACAAGAAGGATGAGACTTCACAGCCTGGAGTTGTAATTAGACAATTAAACCCAATATGCAAATAGACCCAAATGGACAGAAGGGTGGGGCCTCAGGATCAGGGGCCAGGGCACTATTGAGGGACCACCTGGTTGGTTTGGGTGTCCCAGGGGTATCCTGGGAGGCCTTTCAATAAATATTTGTTTTATTCTCTAGTTCTGTCCAGTCTCTGTTTCAGGTCAGCCCTCCCAAGGCATCAACTGCACCAATTGAGCTGCAAGGATTAAATGTGAAATGAATTTTCTGTCACTTTGCTGAAGGAGCACTGCAAAGGGCAGGCTGAAATAGTGGGATCAGAACTGGGCTTAATTATAGAGGGTAACATAGGAGTAAATCCCTCAAACACGAGGTAGATGAATAATATTTGTAATATATATAATATATAATAATACTGTATAATAATATCTACCAAATTTTCAAATATATATGTACATATCCATATCCATATCTATCTATATAGCTGTATATAGATATAGATGTATAGATATTAAAAATACACACAGTAATATCTTTATTTTTGCTAATTATATCTAAATATCCCACCTCTGGGGAGGAGGTCCCTTCAGCACCAAGTAAGAACCCAACTTTTACAACATGATCACAGCTTTAGACTTGGCTCTGCTGCCAGCTTTTTGCACAGGACTGGCTGGAGCTCTGCTCACCAGGAATGCTAAGCACTGTGCTTTCTCTCTTCTCAGTGTTCTAAAAATGATCCTAAATCATCACNCTTCATCCCACAACACCTGGACATGGGATTCAACATCTGGGGAGTTTTTAGGGAGAAGCAGCTTCATGGTGAGGAGGGACAGAGCTGTGTCCCTGACCCTTTAGCAGGTGATGGGTGTGTGTGACAGCAACACTCAGTGATAAAGGAAGCACATTTGAAGTCACAGGCTCATCAGCTTTATGACTCACACATTCCTGATACCTTTGTTCCTCGATGGAGCCTTTCCACTCACTGAAAGCCCAGCAGCATTTCACTGGCAGAAAACCACAATTTAAAACAACTAATAAAAGATTGTTCTGSTTGTTCCTGAAGGAGGCACCCACCTTTCCAACAAGGGCTGGGATATTCATCGAGTTAGTGGCAAAGCCCATGCCAAACACCATGGCATCCTCCACACCAAGGAACGTGGCCACGAGTTTCTCCAGCTCCAYGTGTTTGTCCAGGGTGCCTGCAAAAATCAGCACAGGGAATATKAAATCTTAAAATTAAAAGTTATTGGGACACAGAACATACAAAAAGAACAGGCCAGAGGAGGGGCATTGAGCTGTGTGACACTGAGTTCTAATGAGGGGTTTGCATTGGTGTCCTGGGCATGTGCAAGGGGTGCAAACCAGCTGTGATTAATGCTAACAAATGCTGCTGCTGTTGGGGCAGCAAAGCAGCTGCTATGGGGAAAAGCTTCCTTTGCCCACAATAACTTTGGACAGTTTATTCTGAAGACTGATTTTCTGTATTTTTCTCTCCTGGCAGTGAGGATAAAAATACCTTCTTTTTTTTGCAGGAAACGTGGGATAAACATTTTAGGTATTCTCAAGTTCTCTCCAGACGTGAAAGCAAAAATGGGTGACAACAAAATTCTTCCTTTTTTATTGCCCGCCTATATAAATGTACAAAATTCTTAATTAGGATTTTATATGGCTAGACAAACAAAAGCACTCTCTGTATTTTTCTGCTTTGGAAAGTAAAAGCTGTTCCACTGCCCATAACTGATGATAACTCTGCTCTTTCTTTCCTCTCAACAGCAAACACAAATGGTAATGGAACACTTGAGACCCTTCTTTATTGCTTGTTAATGATCTAATATTAGTGCTTCATGTCTCTAAACAAGTCTCCAACTTGTCCAACAAAAGCAGCATCCTTCCTGCCCTGCTCACAGTGGAGGATGACAAAACACAAAAGGCAAACAAGTACAGGAGTGGTGTGAAGAGATGAGGTAACAGCTTTGAACAGGAAGGAACCATCTCAACTTGCCAGCTCTCTAGTCTTTGCTTGCCAAGGCAGAGGGAACTCTGACAGGATGATCTGTGGGGAAGAAAAGAGAGTGGCCTGTGGATTCTGACACAGCATTTCCCCTATGGATAAGGCTGGAATCACAGAACAGAAGACAGAAGTGAGGCAAGTGAATGTGTTACCTCACTTGCACTGCACTGATGGCACAAGGATATAAAGAGGATTACAGTGGATGGAAGAAGAAAGCTKTGTTCTCTGTGATGGACAAAGGGCAGATGAATGGAGGGATGCAGAAGCTTGGCTAGAGTGTCTCAACAAGAATGATGAGTCAGGAGGATGATCTTACCTTCATCATGGAGCAGAGCTCATTAAAAAAAATCAGATATAATGGCAGGAGAACAGTTTCAGCAACAGCACTGAGTCAGCTGGTTACAGTGAATTAGTGTTTTCATTATTTTTTCTCATTAAATATCTAAAGTAAGAATGACATCCATGTGGAAATAGAATGTGGCAAATATCCACCATGCAGGCAGGTGACTCTCCAGCAGTCAGGGAGATCAGGAGCAGGGATCAAGTGAAAAACCTGGATTACACAGACAGTAAAGAACAGCAGMACTGCTGAGATCCTGCCAGAGCCTCCTGTGCTGTGCCAGACCTGAGCCTGCTCCAGCAGAGCTTCAGGAGTGTCTCTGCACCCCTTGGATCACACTGCAAGCACCTGGAGCTGGGCTGTGTGCTCTGAGAACTGGGTGATGTGACACAGAAAATGTGGCTCTGCAGAAACTCCACTGTGTGTGAGCTGTGTGAAGCTCCTGGAGCATGGCATGTTTGAATTTGCACATGCCAAGACACACGAGGGCAGGAGCTGGCTCTGCACACAGTTCCATGAAATACAGAACAGTGTTTCAGAGCTGAGCTGCTCACTGGAAATGTGGGTGAGAATCTGTCCCAAGGAGTAAGCCCAGCAGGGCTCAGCATGCATTTCTGTGCTTAGCTCTGTATTTTCTTGCAAATTGAGCCCAGCTGGTCTTCAACCTGGTCACAGCACTCATGGACAGCTAAGAGCAGGATCAGCTGCCTTTGTGTTCCCTGATGTTCTTCTGTCACTTGAGGGCTATCAGCACACAAAAAGAAGATGAAATCCGAAATGGAAGCTCAAAGCCAAGCACACCATGAACACAGCTGGAATGAGAAGGTTTGTGAAAGCATGAGAAACAAGCAGTGTGTGCTGTGCAAGGCAGGCCTTTTAAGGCATGACACAATTGTGCCTGACTCTTCCAGGGGTAAGTCTGACACTGCTGGGGTGGAGTTAAATTGCTTTTTGGGGTTGCATCACATGTTTTCTGTTTTTACAAACAGGAAAAGCCTGACTCCACACAGACTGTTCTGTTAAAGCTCCCATGAGATGAGCCACAAAGGGACAGCACATTTTGCACCTGATTTTATTGATTTGGTCATGGTGAAGAATGACTCATTCTGAAAGGGACTGATTCCTACTTATTATTTACTAATCCTATGAGCAAATGCAGGTGATRTTGTACATCACCACTGCCCACAAATCCTGGAGCACTAACTGAAATTGGTTGGCAAAACAAAATCCTGAATGCCAAGGATTTGCAAGATGAGCCCTGGTTTTGGATCATGTTAATTATTGTGGCAATGTTGCTGGTGGCAGATAAGGTGTTGCAGAAGCAATACAACACATCAATACCTTCAGTGGGAGGCTCATGCATTGAATAGAATTGAAGAAGCATGTAATTATGCAATGATTTAATCAGATCAGGAGATCCTTGGACATTGGATGAATGGCATCAATTCTATCACTTCTCCCCACTGGAAGAAACAGGGGGTCAGACATGGGATGAGGCTTGGAGCATTCACAGCTACCACCATCACAARAATAAACAGCACCACCAGACAGATGCAAATGTGCTCCAAAGGAACTGGCACAAGCTGAAACATCTCAGCATCTCAAGCTACCTAACAAAGGCAGTAATTACACAGCTCTTCATTAAATACAACCTTAGAGCTGTCAGGTGAGGTTATCCTGGCCCTTCACATGTTTKGTGTTGTGCTAGATTCGAGGCCAGGATCATGATCTGATGAATGAAAAGTGATATACCAGACATATCATACCAGACATATCTCCTTAATGCACTGTATACACAAATACTTTCCATGCTTGCCCTATAAACAGACATTAGAATTTCCCCACTGACTGATTACATCCAACAAAGAGGATACAACTAAACAATGTACACCAAATCACCACTAGATTTAAGAAAAAAAAAAAAAAAAAAAGAAAGAAAGGCACCTGCATCTTGAATAGACAAAATTAAGCCCTTTTGAAATACTTACTGTTCCCTGCTGAACAGCTGTATGCAATCCAACACAGCAGGAATCACTGTGATCCAGGGCTATATAGGTATTAAGATCAAAGATCTTATCAAAAGTGGACTTTCACAATGGGAACCACCTCCACAGATTCCCACACTTCTCAAAGCAAATCCCCTCCTCTCCAAAATCTGATGACCCAGTTCCCTCCCCTAAGCTGCCACTGCACTCTGGTGTCAGGGAACAGGAAGCACACTGTGCTTTCACTGGCTTTTCCATGGACTKACCCATGCTGTGGGGCTGGAAGTCACTGCCTGACTACCAGACAGATAAAGCTGGAAAAATGGAATTCCCATGATCCATAGAGTCATTATTTAATTTGACATCTTCAGCTGGGACAAGGTGGTTGRTGCCACTGGTTAGTCTGCCCCAGGTTCTTACACACCAGTGGCACAGACTGGCTGAACTGCCAACACTGCCAACACCATCCTGTAATAGCATTTTTTATTTGGAATTCCAAGGCCCAAAGAAGACAGGGAAAACAAGACAGGGAAAACACCTGCTTGCCTCAAGTTAAAAAAGCTGGAAGGGTRAACTGATAGAAGCAAGGAGAAAAGAAAAAAAAGAGCAGCTGGGAAGCCTGTGCAGCCCTGAGGTGACTCACCAAGGTGACTGRGAAGCATGACACTATGAAAATGAGGCTTTGTCAGCTGCATCCCTGGCAGGGTGGGGAGCAGAGCAAAACACCTGAACTTCCTGGTCACAGCTGAAACTTAAGGTCACCAGCTCACTCTGCTTGTCAGAGATGAAAAATATCTGTATTACTGAAAGACACACTTTTACAAAAGCAGGGTTGGATGAGTTATTAACAGCAAGATGGAGAAACAGAAGCTGTGGAAATGATGTTATTTTTTTTACACCATGCTACCAGAGCAGGTGGTGTCACTGTCCCACAGAGCCACCAGCAGAGGAAAGCCTCAGCTTGKGGAATGAGACATGTTGGAAAGAGAGGAAGCACACAGTAATGTTATGCTGTTACCTCATTTAACACTGTGTGTGCAGAAAAGAGTCCCAAAATAAGGGTAGAAAGGAAATACTCAAGTGTTTCTCAGCATTGCTACCAACTGACAGGGCTCTCACACCACAGAGATGCCACAGATCTAATGATGTGCCTGTGTAATTCAGTGATTCTCAGGAAAAAAAGTAGATTGGTTTTAACAGAACTTCCAGCTGAATTTAGATCTCCTGGTTTTGTCCCCTTTGCTTTTGCCTTCAGAAGAACAAAAGGTTAAAGTTTCCTGTTGAAATCCAGCCTCTTCTTGCCAAAGTGTGYATGGCAGCACCTTCAGTATTTAAATATCTGCATGCAGATAGCATCAGGGATCAGATATTTTAAGGATTAAACAAGTCACACAACCCTTAATTCCTACAGATGCCTTCAATTCCACCTGCCAGAAGATGGGCTAGCCAGACTATTAATCCTGCATTGCAAAGCAATGGTGAAATACAAGGAACAAACCTGACCCAGTGATTATAAATTGATTGTAATCTGGATTAGTTATTTATGGGAGGGTAGGCACAAAAAGGAAAAGGATGTTAGTTTGCATGAAGTGTTTCCTAATTTATACCCTATCAGAAAAKAGCTAAGATTATGAAATATGTRTATATACACATATATAYACATGCACACAAATTCTCATTTKTGTGTCTTTRYTTCTCCTTAAGATCTCAYTTGGAAACTGTAAATTATGGGAAATTCAGTTCTTTATCTCTTTCTCCAAAMTGAAAAATGAAACAYTTATYCATGTTTKTACAGYATTATGTCTAAAATGAGCCCTAATTAAAGATAAGAAGTAGTATAAAAGAAATAATGGCCAAATAATGGCCAAATAACAATTTTTATCTTCCTGGAATGCTGCTAGAAATCCACATTGGGCCTTAAAACCCAGTGGAAGGAAGTGAATGGGATCGAGCTACTTTTGTGTATTAAATGTTGGCACAGATTTTCASATCTGCTTTTTAGAAATGAGCTCACAACCACGTGTAAAAAAWTCCTCAAACCAAGAAGAAGCCCTAAAAAGTGAGTGCAAGTGTTAAAGGGCAATCTCCTGAGCTGCCCTCCAGAGTGAATCACCCTGCAAGGGCTCAGTGCAGGCTCCATCTTGTCCTTTGGTGCAGATAATGACAGGAGGAGGGTTTCAAAAGGCAGGAATCCTGCCTGGCTGCTTCCCCAGCACTAATGACACCTTAGCTCTGGTTACTCACATCCATGAGGAGCCCTGAGTGGGATAAACACAGCAGTGGCAGTGCTGCCTGGCCCTGGGACAGTGCTGGCCCTGGCAGTGCTCAGAGCATGATCTTCTGCCTTCTCTTAAATAAAAAGTGCAACCCTGCTGATTTTGTTATYATCTGCAAGCAGCAAGCAGGAAATAATTTGTATTTTTCTCAATAATTCTCAGTCACGTTGCTTAGAAAAGGCTGGCTRTAAATATTGAATGGGGGCAGACAAAAGGCTTTTGAATCTGCCTTTAACAGTAGGGAACTGCATCCATTAAAATACATTGATTTGCATGGGATAAAGGACTTTATGTTCAAGTTGTCATTATTTAATATTTTTCATTATATGGAGGGAATACTTGCTATTTCATATTAATTTGGCTTCTATTTGCTGGCAGTTTTATTAAGCTAAAAAATAACAGCTTTGAGAGAAAAAAATTAAAATACATAAAACAGTGGAGATATTTTGGGAGGGCAGTTTACATGGAATGCCCTGACACTCCCAACACTCCACTCAGCTGAACAGTTGGTGTCCAGCCCCTCCTGGAATCACAGAATGAATCACAGGACAGTCTGTGCTGGAAGGAAACCTAAAGATCATCTCATTGCAATGCCCCCACCTTGGACAGGGAGGGACAGGGACACCTTCCATGGGATCAGGTTGTGCAAGCCCCACCCAGCCCTGTCCCTGAACACTTCCAGTAATGGGCATCCCCTGCTTCTCTGGACAACCTCTGCCAGTGCCTCGCCACCTCACAGGCATGGATCTCTTCCTGATATCTCATCTGACCCTGCCCTCTGTCAGTTTGAAGCCATYCCCTCCTCTCCTGTCACTCCACACCCTTGTTAAAAATCCCTCTCAAGCTCTCTTGAGGACCTGGATGGGTACTTAAATCCTTCAACATTCAAGAATTATTTTCTCAGACCCAAACATTTATTACTAAAAATCAAAACTTCCTACTTCTTCTCATGTCCCAGTTGCTTCCTTGAAGTAGAATGAATAATGCAAAGGAGTTTTTAAAAAAATGACCTTTCCTGCAGGAGGGACTGCTGCTGACAAATCTGTTTTAATTTAAATAACACCCATGGTCAATTCTGTTAGATATGGCAGACAGATCTCTCTTTATCCTCTCTTGAGATAATAAGGACACCCTGAATCAGGTACAGTTTGGGGATTTGTAGTAACTCTCAGTGAGCTCTCCTCTGCACCCATGGCCTTGGAACACAAGGGAATGTGGAGTTTGGCACCTTGAACTCCTTGGGGTCTGGCAGCCTCCAGCATTTAGGTGAAAACCTTCTACACTGCCCTGCACATCTGGTGGTGAGAAAGGCAATGGACAGTGATCCCTGGCCACTCTTCCACATCCCACATTGTGGTGACMATTTCTGTGATTTCCCCCCTCAGGCTCTTTTTTGAGACAGCTAATAGGCATTTGTGACAGCTGAAGGCAGCAAGCTCAGTTGTTCTTCACCCAGAAGCCCTGAGGCCTTTGATGATCCCTCTTACACTTTCCAGTTTTGCTAAACATTTTTGATCAGCCCTGCTCAGAGTTCTCAAGACAACAACAGGCAGCAGCTTCATGCAGTAGCATAGTGAGGTTCTGTGCTTGGCTTTCTGTGTTCTTTCTATTGTTTGATTTGCTTTCTGATCATGGAACAGCAAGTGAATTCTTCCTTGGATGCACCACTTACAACTTCAAGGTCTTGCTCCTATCTTGGCCTTAAAGAAATGGAAGTATTTTCACTTCAGATTGAAAGCCTCACAAATTACTCACAAATACTTCACACTGAAACCCTCAGAAACATGTCTTAAATTCTTTCAAGGTACCTGTGAGGAAAAGAGTGTGGTTCCAGGACCTTTGGTGGCCATGTCTCTGTTCACTCACCCATTTCTTGCCTGGTGCTGCAGACTCCTGTCCCGTACTTTTCTAACTCCATGGTCACAGTTTTCAAGGCATTAACGTCTGTTTCTGCAAAGCCGAGGTAGTTATAAGAACCCATATTGATTACATTCTTGATAGTCCTTCCTGTAAACCTACAATTAAAGCAAATTTTTGAACAGCAGTGTAATTTTCCCTCCAATCCCAAAAGAAAAAAAAAAAATCCCCGAAGTTTTCCCACCAAATTTTGTCCCAGTGTCAAATTCCTACTTGGGAATTTGCAATCCTCCCACTCTAACAGCCCAGGAGTTTTTTTAGCCTTTCTCTTTTCCTGACTAAGCACTGCTTCAGGGTCAGAGTGCTTTCTAGAAGCCATGGTGTGGGTGGCAATACACTGCTGTGGGGTGAATGGCTGCTTTTATGGATTTAAATAAACAAACAAACATAGGATTTTATTTATGTAACAATGCACAGACATAGATTTTTCAAACAAATTGTCAACTGCTTCCATGAAGTCATCAGTGCTCTCACACACACAGAACTTAAACTTGATGAAAAGGTGGGAAACAATGTGTTACATTCTCAATAAGCTCAAATAGAGCCAGCCCACACATTGTCCATGCTGTGGATTCCCAATTGCAGCACAATTCAGCTGCAATCCACCCAAACCTTCAAGCTGTAATCTGCTTAAAACCCCCTATATGAAGGCAAGAGGCCACATTCATGCAATCAGGAAATCATGACTTAAAGCCTCACCAAGGGATAAACCACATTTTGCTGTAATATTCTGAGTCAAGGGTCTGTTATAAACAGTGTGTGAGCAGTCAAACCCATTTGCAATGGAGCTGGAAATCCAGACTGCATTTCCAAAGGGTCAGACTGTCAGCACGGTGCTGACTGCAAAAAGAAACATGCTGATGGATCTCAGCACAGCTTTGAGTGCTTGGCAGAGGTGTCAGCAGCATGCTCATGGCTCTGAGAGCAGGTGACTCACCTGAATGTCCAGTTGTAATCATCTGTGACTCGCTCCATGAGGTCAAACTGGGGCCCAGGSACGCTGCAGATGGGGCGGTTCCAGTTATCCCGTATCCTCAAGTAGAGGTTCCTGGTGTAAAAGTTCTCAAAGTCTTGATAAAGTGGCACAAAGTCCTGGTTTGGAAACAGGCACAGGGTTATCTCGCTGGGAAAAGATCTGCTTCTGTACCCAAGTCATTCCTATTAACAAGGAAAAGCTGATCCATCAGTGAACAGAGAATCACAGCAGCCAAATGTCACCTCAACTCCAAACCAATGTTTTGCTATAATTCTTTTAAAACACAACATTGTATTTCTTAGAGGGTAGAGTATTTTTTTTTTTATTTCTGTTTTAAGATTGGGGTTTTTTTTGTGGTTTTTTTGTTGTTGTTGTTGCTGTTGGATTTTCGGTTTTTGTTTTTCATTTTTTGGTTTTTTAATGGTCAACAAGTTGGTCTAACTCTCCCTATATATCCTGAAAGTTGGAAATGGAAAACAAAACAAACAAAATCAAGATTTTTTTCACCTAAAGAAACCAATTGCTTCAACTTGAGCATTTTTCTATGTGTGAAGCAGACTGAAGAAAAGGAGAATAAACAACTCAATACATTTCATGAAATCTGGATACATCAGACAAAAGCTCGTCCAATGTGTGTGGTTTGGGCATTGCTGGCCTAACGTGGAGATGAAAACATCCAGTTAACACAATTTTTTTGGTTGAGGATTAATGTCTATCCATGGATTTAAGTTGGAAATTCAATTTCAACAAAGCTTTATAGGAAGCAGCATTATATCCATGCTGGGAACTGCATACAGTGAACTGATAAAGGAACATGGCATGTAGTTAACATACGTGGGAGAATTAAATAAACATATAATCCATAGTGAAGGACAAAAAATTTAACTGGAATCAACAAATGGCTGAATCATGAAGTGAACTGAAAGTGATATTCATTAAGTTATGCATGCATCTTTGAAAATCTAACACAGGAAACAATTCCAGGAACTTTATTTGCAAGAGAAACAGTAAAACTGTTCATGTTTTTCCTCCATCATGCCAGGTGTTACCACAAATGATGACYCAAACTGCACAGAGAAGGAGGAGCAACCAAAGATCCTAAACAAAGTTGATCTTGCTCAGGTGCAAGTTTCACTAGGAACTATGTGGGATGAAAAAATTTTGGGATAAAACAAATCCCAAAAACCAAAATTCAGTGATAACAACATTAGAACTACCAAGCTGTGGAAGACAGCATAAGGCAGCCAAATGGGACAAAGGAAAATTTGGGCTAAAGAGATTTGGGAAGATAATATATTTAGTAATAAGGCATTTATGATTTTTTTTCTGTGGATTGACCTAATATATTCTGTTCTACTGAGAGTCTTACAGCACTCTTAGAATGAGGTGAACATGGGTAAAAATGATGATTTTACATAAATGCAGGTACACAATCATACACATGCACACAGCTCCACTGCAGGGTGTGTCACCCCTCTCACCCCTGTGCAATATTCTGTAAAATGAAAGTTGTCTGCCTTGTTCCTTCCACAATTTGCTGTAAATCACTCACAAGCAGGGGAAAGCCCAGCTGGGGGGTGCACAGTGACATTTTCATACATACTTTYTGTTGCTCTCTCTCCGCAGCAATGTTCCGTTTCTCGAGTCCCCAGGCTCGCATGAAATCTCGCAGGTAGCCAAATATTGTTCCCACTGCAAACCCCACGAACGTAAAAACTGCAACATACATTGGTGCCTGTTCAAAGTGCTCAATAAATGTCTTTTTGTAGAGGGTTCCGTTTGACACTCCATTTTTCTGAAAGAAAAACCAAACCAGAACAGAAATTTGTGATTAATACATTTAATCTCATCAAAGCTTAGAGCCTTTGAGCTTGGGGCAAATCTTTTAATTTAATTACATTCATTTTAATTTAAAATCTTTTTATTTAATTAAGAGGCATTCAGAGCTCACACTGTATCAGCTGAAGAAGAGGAACCTTTAACACTGCAGTTTGCTATTGACCACTGCAAGCATCTCCCATTTTCTCTCCCCAGCTGCAGATGTCTCCAACACCACTCCCTCGCCTGTTTTGAAACAGGTGAAACTTGTGAAAGATTGGCAAAGTATTATTGTGCAATTGGACAATTACTTCCAAGGTGATTAAGTGGAAACCACAATGCCCTGTCTCGCAAGAGAAGAGCTATAAAAAGGGAAGGGCAGCATTAAAAGCTCACCTACACTGACTGCTTCTGGTGTCTTGTGTAACCCATTGCAGCAACTAACCTATATAAAACAAATCCTGCCTGAAACAGGGCAGCCTCAGCAAAATGTTCTCCTGAGGAAGTATCCAAAGCACTTATGATCCTTGCCATCTAATTTCACAAATGTTTTTAATCCTATTTTTCATCTCCCCTAATTCTAAAGGTGTTTAAAAACAAAACAGAGGAGAGCAAAAGTAAAGAAAGAAAAAGGAAGAGCACACACAGCCAGCCTTGCTTGTTGGAATTAGTGATCCCATTGTGAGAAAAAGCTAGAAATTTGAAAACAGCGTGTGGGCAAAATATTTTGTCATAAAAAATATATTAAGGCTTCAATTTTCAAACTAAAGAAGSAAACTTTTCCAGTTGCCATATTCAATAGGCTCATCAGATTATTCTTTGGAGGAGTGGTAACTCCCTAATGTCTGCAAAACATGATGGCCTTTACAATTACTGTCTAGTTAATTCAAAATTAACAAACCACAATCCAGAAAAAAACAGTGCCCTGTTAAAGAAAACCAAATCCAAACAAATACCCAAGACATCTATTTTGCCATATTATACAGCAAAGCTTCCAGCATATGAAGAAATGACATGAATACATTTCTACCTGTGGGAAGGATGAACTAAAAATGTAGATTACCTGGTTATGTAATGCAGCAAGCTGAAATAGAATATTTGTATTAAGAACAATTGTCAATTCACTATAATTGTAAGGACAGAGTATTATTGATCTTTATATTGGATTAAAATGTCTTTATCCTCAAAGGATTTAGATTTCTGTTGTAACTTGCTGGTCCAAACCATGGACTCCCCAATGGTTTTTGGGACAAAAAAGAAAAGAAAAAGGAAAAAAAAAGAAAAAAAAAAGGGAAAAAACCAAAACCAAAACCAAACCTTGTTTGGCACAAGAGAAAATAGTAAGGAAACCCAAAAAAGAAAAAAATGCTGGTTGGGCTGAACAGAAACACATTTATACTTTGGAAACACACACTGCCCTGCAAAAGGAAAAGGAATGCAGGGCTGCCTCTCACCMTGTGAGGGGACACCTTTGAAGAAATGCTACACATGCACTCCTACCTCCAGCTAATTGCTCTTTTAAGACAACCTGTTTACCATGAAAGGCATTTTATGAGGATGAGTTAAAYACATGGTCAAGTCAAATTTCACATGAGTCACAGCAGCTGTGTGCACACAGTGCTGAGATAAAGCAAATATTGCAGAAAGGATTCAGCTCAGCCCTATTACCTTACCCTTGCCATGGGCTCAGAGCATATTTATGGTCAYCTATGGAAATTCAAGAGGCATTGTAGCTCTTGATTCAACTGGCATCAAGCTGTGATGGTGTGATAATGCCCTGAGCCCAGAGCAGAGAGTTGTAATGCTTCTGTTCATGGATTTTATTAAGAAAGAAACACTTTAGTGCTGTGAAGGGACAGGAAAGCTCCCATCAGACTTCTGCACTGTAACCTCCTTCTGCCACAAGAAAACTCTGCTGTTGTGGGACTCYCAGCTCAGCAGGTGCCATTTGAGGCAGTCAGTGTTTAACCAGGTGTTGGAGTTCTCTCTTCTGAGATTAAYCCCAGCAGTGTAAATCTTTCTTCTCACCAGCCCATGCTTGAAAGAAGGAATTGGAGAACGTCTGGGTTGGGGACTGCAGATGTTTATTTTACAAATCTTATCCCTAAGTTGTTTTTGTCCAGCATGAAGTTCACAGGCAGCTGGAAAAATGGTTTCTCCCCCTGCCCATGACAGTGTCTGGGCTTTATATTCTAAATTATGTTAACATTGTTTTTCTCTAAACACCAATAACTAAAACCCATGTTATGCAGTGAAATTTTACCTTTACCAACCCTAAAAACCTTTTCAAAGAGGAAGAGGAAAAGGAAGACAGAAACATGTGCTCTTATCACACTGATCTGCCTCCATCTTTACCCCATTCATGTCTATGTAGCAAAACAAAAACCCTTCTACTCACCCAGTGATATAACAAAAATCACACCAATCAAACCCTTGTGACCTCCAAATCCTCAGACAGCCCTGGCAGCTTTTCCATGGGCTGAGACCAAAAGTCACCACTGTTTCTGGCACAGGCCAGGGAGGATCACCCGCCCTGTCCAGGCTCCTGCCCATCCAGGAGAAGCAGAGAGATGCTCTGGTTTGSCACAACCAGGTMAGCACTGTCACTGTCCTGAACACAGAYACCTGGGAGGGAAAACAGCAGGGGAGTGCAAAGAATGTGGAGCCAGATGTGACCCACACTCTCCTTCCAACAGCTGGCACAAGGCTGGGAGAACCAATAAATAAACCACAGTGACACCTTCTCTAAAAAATAAAGTGAGGAAAACAAAGAGCATTTAATCCATCCCTAGAGTCCCACAAAAAAGTAGAGAGACAGTCAAGAAAGAATAACCAAAACAAGTGGATTTGCTGCTTCTGGAGAGTGTGAGAGTGGTAGTGGAGATGTTTTTGTGCAGCATTTCTGATCCAAGGCTGGGGTACATGAGTGAGTGACTGAACATTGTGAGGATGTTCAATTCCAGTCTGAACTGGCTGAATTTGAACAGGTCAGTGAAGCAATGGTTGTCACTTTTCACTACATTCACTGCTGACTTTCTCTATGTTATCATGAAGTTTTATCTCAGGAGAAGGAGGTGGATTTGGAGCCTGTGCACTTAGAACAGCAGCAATCCAGTGAAAGGAGCTGTAATTCAGCTGCTGCTGGCACWGCAATCAAATACAGAAGATTTTCTAAAAATGCCTGAAACCATTCAGAGATCATTCCTTACACCATTACACACCAGGGGCTCTGCTGAATTGTGCCTTATTACCTGTAATAACACCTGCAGTGGACAGCACATTTTCTACTCCACACCTTCAACTGCAGCAATTGGTTGGGCAAAGATTTGAAAAAAATGTATCAATATCCTTCCAACTTCAGCAATGGGTGGCTTTGAGATTTTATGACTCTAAGACTGTCTTATCACCTCTAACAGTCATCAGGAGATAACTATGAATGTGTTCATCATTTTTGAACCTAAAAATGTTGGGGAAATAAATGGTGATTTTTGAGAATTCAYCTGTAAAACTGTGTTTCCTTTTTTATAATGAAATTACCTGACAATGTCATGACAGTTTACTTTGCTCTTGTCTGCGGTGCTTTCCTACTCAGCCAATTAGGCAATTCATAATTGTCTATACTTAAATAAATTCTGCCTCTCCATTTGTCTCTTCTCAACCTAGAAGACTCTCAGTCTGTACATTTCTAGTCCAGTCTCCTTGTCCTTACCTGGATTTAACCCCCCAACCCCCCAAAAATATTTAAAATTCGATATTTTCATGCTCAACTTTCTCTTTCACTCTGCAAAAGTCAATAAAATCTTTTTGAGATGCAGAGGATGAGAATTAAAATTGCATACCCATCTTGAGGGCACAGTAGGGATTTCTACATCTGCAAATGATGCTTTGTTGTATTTTCTGTTGCTTTTTAAAGACTGTTAATATTCTCTTTGCCTTCCTGCCACAGTTCACAGTTTCACCTCTTATGATTAAATATATCCTTCCTCAGCTGCTAAAATCCTGAATTTAAAGCACACTGCTGTTTGTGCATCCTTACCACTCCCCCATCCAATTAATCATTTATTTTTTATTTAGTGACCTGCATTTTTCTGATCTTTTATCAACATTACACACACTCCCAACAGGAAACTTCTGCAGTGTTTCTTGTTCAGACCTATTTTTTCAGCAACCTGAAGAATTCTGGATTATCAACACATATTGTCACCTATTTCCCCTCACCCCTTTTTCCACACCATTGATGAAAATATGAGAGTCCAAAGAGTGATCCCTGGGGGATTCCATTCCCTAAATTCCCCTCGTTACCTTTGCAAAAATTATCTGTAACCCCTAATTTCTCTGGCAAAAAGGGCAAAATAAGCAGCAGCCCAGAGTTACTCAGCAACTTTGTCTTCCTTTAAAAACCCTGAGTAAATACCCCTTGTGATGTGTTAATCCACAACTTACTGGCTTGTTTTAAAAACTCTGCTGGCATCTCAAATCAAAACAGTTTCTCATGGCCTGCCACAGAGTGAATTTAACCTTCAGGCACAAGGGCAGGGAATCTACTGGTGCAACATRAAAACATGCAACACAGCAAGGTGAAATGCAGCTTTTGAGTGCTGATCCTCTGCTCAGCAGGTTTCCAGGAAGATGCTGCAGCAAGAGAATTCCTTGCAGCAAGATTTTGATGCCAAGGAAGTCAACAGGAGTGATGGCAAGGCAGCAAAGTCAGCTTTAATATCTCAATATCTCTTAGAGTCCCATTTTCTCTAACTACCCACAGTATTTCAAATCTCTCCCCTAATGAAGAACACCTTCCAAATTTCCTTCAGTTTTTGAAATCAACTCTGACAATAGATCTCAGAGTGCCATTAGAGTGGACATCAGTATAAAATACTGAACATAAGGGACACACAATTTTAACTGAAATAGCTTGCTCTGATAATACTGCAAACTCACCTGGAGTGTTTTAACAGACCTGGAAGTCTGTTAAACACATTTCTGGCAACACCTTTACAAGCAAGAGTTACAAACTATATTTGCATTAGCAAAGAAAACTAAAATGATAGCTATGCAATAGCAAGAATAATACCTGAATATTTGTTCACACTATTGTTGAAATTAGGAGACAACAAGCTCTAATTAAATGTTCTCCTGCTATTATGGCCATTTCCAATAAAACAGGAGATGTGGACAGGTCTATCCTTGAAATAAAACTACAATAAATCTTTAAATATAAACTCCTTGCCAGCCACAAAATCTGATCCAGATGTGGATGAAACTTTGTGCATGTTTCTGGATCAGATTTTATGAAGTTGTTGTTTACAATCTATTAAAAAACCATGCAGGCTGACTGATCTCCACAGTGCTTCCCATAGAGATATGAATGTGAAGAGAGAGGTGTGGAAAACTCTGCACCAAGTGACAGCAGCCACGTTTGCTCAATGTCTGACAGACCTACAAGGTGAAAGTGAAATCTGAAGCAAATTAGGACAGCAAGAAACTGATGGGAGAACAGGCACAATTGCTAATGCAACATCTGATTGCTTGCAGACAGCTTGGCTCTAAAGAGATGTTTCCTCCCCAGCACTTGAAGAGCATCTGGGACAGGACCCTAAATGATTTTAGATGTCCTGGGATGTGTGAGACAGCCACATGGGGAAGAATATAAATATCTACATAAATAATGGTATAAATGAGTGACAGGATCTACAGAGGGCTGGAGCAGAAACTGAAGATGGGATGGTACCAGATTTCATAAGGGTATGGGTCCAGCTGAATCCCACTCAGCACTTGCCACAGGACAGTCACAACCTGAAGTGTCAGTCACTAATGATCATTGTCACCAGAGAATCCAACTGTCAGGTTCTGTTGACTGTCACAATCACTACATTTCCCCCAAATCACTTAGGAACCCATCAGACACTGGAGGAATCTGGGTGATTGTGTGCAGGTCCCAGGAGAAAAAAACAGGAAATTGAAATGATGGAAGCAGAAGTTCCCTGGAATGAATACACTATTGACATARATTTAGATTACTTCATCTATCTGCCCACTTACTGGCAGTGATAGCCTTCCCTTTAAATGAGTGATTGCTTTTCTGTAACAACACATTTCTGATCCTACAGGCTCAAGTTTATAAACCATAAGCCAACAACAGCTACATGGGGAATCCATAGATTACTGAACTATAAGGACTTAAATTACAAATAGTTGGGAAACTTATGGGTCTAGAAGGTGCTAAAATCAAGGTCCCTGCCTCTTGCAATGTGACAAAGCCACAAGAAAGTGGCTACAACACAAATTGCCAAGTAGCAACCAAGCCAAAAAAGCTTTGGTTCTTMTTAGTGTGGCTGCAGAATCCTTGTTGAGACTGATTACTGATTTCTACTGAAGTTTCAAGAAAAAATTTACACCTGGTAGTAATACAATCAATAAAGACTAAGAGTAAAATCTCCAAGACAGTCCAGAATGTTTAGGAAATACAGGACACTCTTAAAATAACTTAGGAAACCAGGTACTCTTGAACTTGCAGAGATTTAGGATTTAACAACTCAGAAACTCTAAAAAGTTCACTGCCTGAACAGCATTAAATGCTTGTTCTGTTGGCTGAGGTTTGTTTGAAGCTTGGCTCTTCACCACACTTCTCACAAGCACCAGGAAATGGCTTTTCATTTGTTAATGAACTAATTGCTGTCTAAAAACTTGCAGCCTCTCTTGAAGACAGCACACAACAGGCAAACACCACAMAGGTATGAAAAGATGGGATCTTCACCTTCCAGACCTGCATAATCTTTCCAGCTGAACACAAGYTGAACTCCAACACATTCATCTTGCAGCAATTCTTTCAGCATCACAGAAACAAGTCCTGCAATGCTGACTGACATTAATGCCATGAAAATACAGATGTGGATGACAAATACATCAGAAATAYACTGTGAAATGCTCTTATGTAATGAGGCAAACAATACCCATGCTGTGTAATTTTCAGACTAACATTCTGATGCTAAAATGATACTTTTGACTGCAATATAGGAGGTTGGGAGGATAGAGAAGACTGAATCATAAATAGCATTCAGGAAGAACATTCAACAGTGGCAAGGGTTCCACACAAGAAGTATGAACTCAGAAAGTACACATTTTAATCTTAATTTTATAAGTTCTTATTCAGATATTTATATTAATAAATTATATATTGATAATTAATAAATTAATTAATGTAAATATCTGATATCTCAGAAGTTCTAGCCCTGCACATGCTACAAGCAACGTGCACTCCAGCATCAATGAATGTTTAATTTCAGCTACTAATAAACTGCCTGCAGTGTGCAATTTTTGCAAAACCTACAGAAAACATCAGCATTTGTTTTCACCTCGCATGAATTTAGTCCAGCAGGTAGAACTGCCCATTGCAGAATGGTTACAGCATTTGTCAAAAGAAAAGCCAGGTGTAAYTCTTTATAGCACAGAAGCTCAGACTAATGCACACAGGCTCAGGACAAAACTCAGTAGCAGACCATGAAAATGCAATCTGATGAAGGGGAGAAAAATTRTAGAGAACACTATTCTGAACTTCAAGGTTCACAAATTGCATTTTAAAYCATAACAGCTACTACCCAATACCAAATAACCAAGGCTCTTACATCAAACAGTACATGAGGGATAAAAAAAAAAATTGCACAGCTAACTCTTTTCACAGTGGCTTTGTATTTGTACATTTTAAGCAACAGTAAGAAACACTGGAAAGAAAAAGTACCATGGTTGTGTTACACAGCTGTTATTATGCTATTAGTCCCAGAAAATTCAAAGTGACTCAACCTAAATAGGAAGGCATGAGGGCAAAGATGGAGCTTAATAAACTATTAGAGACAAAACAAWGAAGTTCACTACCCAGAGAGAGACTTCCAAACACTAAAAGGTGTTTCCTAACCTTAGAGCAATCCCAGAGCAGAAAGGCAGGCATGTGGGATCAGAGAGAAGTGGTTGGAACACCTGGCTTACAGCAATCCTCACACAGGTTGTGGTGTCAAGTTGCTGCAAGTGTTTGCTACGATTTCCAAAGCTTAGGCTRAGTTACAGGATTCACACTTGGCCACATCAGAGTATCTCCTGATCATCCAAATCCTCTGGGCTTGGCTTTAAAAATAAACAAACAAACAAGGTGGTGATGATGMTRATGMTGATSAAGTGGMATCACTTCAAAGGCTCCAGTTTCTGCACATCCCTGGTGATGGTCTGCTCATGTGGGGAGCTGCTCCCAGAAGGGATCTGGCATTTAGAAATTAATCCTATGGATAYCACMWATATTTTTGAYATGAAACTGTTCATTGGGATGAAGRCTGTAACAGTGTGWAGATTCTCAAGATGTGCTAACTKGAYTGRYAGTGATTTTGCCCAGTGTGGATTCTGAGTTAATATCCACATGATCCACCAATTCCTACATATTTCTTACACAGTGACTTTGCACCACAAAATGTTTTAATCAGCTATCAGATTCCTCTTCATATAAAATTCCTTTGTCAGATTCCTCTTCATATAAAATTCCTTTATAAAAAAAATAAAGCTTCATATCTTGCATCATGAACTCTTCTTGGATACCAAACCTTTCCCCATTACATCACATGAGAGTTTCAAACAGGGCCAGGATTTTGCATAGATTTAATAATGAGTTTTATAAGGAGACACACATTCCCTGTCAAAATGGATGTGGSCATGGATGCTGGATCATGCCAGAACACTGCAAGATTAAATCTCAAGGTGTTAAACATTCAGAAGCAGTCTCAGGCCATTCTTCATGCCTAAGATGACAGCACCAGTTTGGGTAGAGACTCCTGGAAGTCACAATACATCCCATTCACACTTCCTACCTGAGAGCTGGATATCATTAGGGTAATTTGCACATTATTTTACTGATTCTGGGAGTAATGCACAAGTTAAGCTGAAACTGAGTGCCTTCCTATGATTGCAAGGAGTAACTCACCATATTTCACAAACATGATGAAAGAGAAAGTCATTGCCAATTTTGTTAATGCAATCACTCTAGCTGGGTTTATGCTGCCTCCTCCAAGGTAATTAACTACTTCAAACTGATATTTAAATACAAATGTCTTGACATACCACAGATGGAGAGGGGAGAGAGAGATAAGAAATTCCAAAACAAAAAAACCCAACAGGGAAAGCAGAATTTCCCATGAACAGCTGAGAAAGAGGCAACCAAATCTGTGCTGCTAGCTTGACAGACAGGGGGATTAAAAACTCAGTAGGAAGATGAGCATCTGGACAAGGACCACCTCTGAGTTAGGATAAGAATTCAGCATCAAAAGAGAGTCCTAGGGTGAAAAAAGAATCAGAATAAATTCAGTTAAAGCACAGCAGAAAGGTTTGTAGGACAGAAGATTTCGAGGAAGGTGAAGGCAATACCCATCCTATGAACATGGCAAGAAAATGAACAGCTTGACACCTTCAAACACAACAGAGGGTTTTCAGCAAGAAGACAAAAACTCATTTAGCCAATCATTAGGCAACTTGGTAGCAGTGACCATGGCTAATTAAAGTCAGTTGTCCCACACCAAAGTGGCACATGTGATCAGGTCACTGCACCATTTAATTTAACAACGTGATGAGGGTTCCCAACCCACCCATTATCCAAGTGTCCTCAGAGAACCCCAGTCCAGAGTGACCCAGATTCACCAAACTGTGCCCTAATGCACAAAAGCCACACACTTTACCCAGTGACAACCAATTGCTTTTTTCTTTTTCACCTAAAAATCTACAGAAGCAGTAACATCCTGCTCTAGTTATTTTTTTTGTTTGTTTGAAAACTACCAGGAAAAGGCAGTTTCAGTCTGTTGTGGTTAAGCAGTGCCCACACCTACACCTATGAGAAACTCTGAGCTGGATGCCTCCAGGTACAGCAGTTCTGCAAGAGGCTCTCTCCTCTTGCCACCAATTTCAATTTCTGCCTTGTCCTGCTGGAAAAGATGATCCTGGCCTATATGACTTCTTAATGGCTATTTAATTGTTATGACATTAATTAACTGTAATTAAATTGACTAATTGAGTCAGAGCTAAAAAAAAAATTCATTTTACTTCAATTGCTTGAAGAACAATAAAAAATAATGTAGAAATTGATGTTTTTTTAAAAAAAAGTGCATTATACATTGAAATGCTCTTTGTAAGTTGTTCCAATAATTAACACTGAACATGAGAAGTTAACTTTGACTCATCTGAACCTTCTGTAACTATCCAGGTTTGCAGAAACACCCCTAAATAAATGTTCTCCTCAGATTTTACAGCAGTTTAGATGCACACAAAAAGAGAAGTCCTCACCCCAAATCAGGTACTGATTTTCACCAGTGGACCAATGTCTGCTTAGAGGTAAACACCTAGAGCCTGTGGTTCTTGGGTCAGGAAAAAGAAGCAGATGAGAAATTCAAGAAACAAAAATCAGGAGCAAGAATACAGAGGTAAAGGKGAGACTGAAGTGTTTTGTTGTTTCAGCAAAGGAAGACACCTTTTCAAATGCACAGCAAAAAGTGAACTGAATTAACTTTTTCATTTGAACAATCTTAACCTGCTTTTATTTTTTAAGCCAGCTATGGCCTACTCCCTCATGTTACCCCTCTGTCTACTAAAGCTTTTGAGCAATTTCAATCAAATCTGATGAGGCTTTCATGATACCAACTCTTCTAAAAGCTTCAGGAAAATGTGACCTTGAGAGCCCAAAGGGATCCAAATCCCTGAACTGAAGAACAGACAGCAATAATTTGGCTCTTTAGCCATTTTCAGAGTGAATTACACAAGAACAGTTGTAACAACCCATGAACCAGMACCCCTTTAGGTCTGAACAAGGTTCAGCACATCCTGCCCCTTCCCCTCTRGAAAGAAAGGATGTGGTAGGTGAGCTGGGATGTTCCAGGGTGGTGGRAGATGCTGGATATGTAACAACATGAAATCACTGCTTGTGGAAAAAAAAATGCTTACAGGCATTTCACAAGTCTTTCCCTTACCTCTGTTATTATTTCTTCCCATATTGCCATGGGGCAAATTGGAAGACAATGCTCAGAACACTGCTGCACTTTGGAAGTCATTTCAGGAGACATTAGGGGGCATTAACAAAGAGTTTTCATTTATCCTGATCATAAAATGGTAGAAATTAAGGGATTTAGGGAAAGCAGGAAATGGAACAGCAGAATCACATCAACAAACCATGTGAGGTCTCATGATAGAAACTCCTATAAAATCTGTTCAAGGAGACACACACACCTCTAGGTAAGTATTTAGAGATTTCAGACATCATGCTTTACAGTGAATTCTGAAACAACATTAATATATCTAATAAATCCTGATTTTACATTCTTTCCCAGTCCACAGGGAGAGCTGGGCACTCCCCTCATACTCAATATTAAATTAATCATAATCAAGAAATTTTATGTGCCCATCCTGACAACTCCCTTATGGACTAACAGAATAACATCAGCCTGTGTGAAAAATATCAGCTGATACAAAATCAAGAGTGGCAAGCAGGACATGCAGAACAACCATCATAACTCAAAGAATATCCCCCTCTGAGGACTAAATTCATACTAGATAGTATTGTTGTCTCTTTTTTCACCCCTTTTTTTTTCTTTATTTTCATGGATCAAGGCTAATATGTATAGAAAATTATTTGCACTTTCTATGCCATATTTTTTTTTGACTGCATTCTGCTTAGGAGGGAGACAGGGCAGCCCTAGAACAGAACTCAGGTAGAGCTGYCCCACAGGTGTGAGGTAAATGCAGGTAACCTCAGTGGGGAAATGCAGCTGAGGCACTGTGAGCTCTGAGCAAAGCACARCTCAGAGCTTGGGGAGGGCACACAGCACAAGGGCCCAGAAAAACTCTGAAAAATGAGCAATCTTCCAGAAAATCAGTTCCTAACCCCTGAAGTGCTCTGTGCTTTTAGTCAAGAGAGAAGTGAATGAAAGGTTTCCCCTTTTGGGTGAGTTCAGTCTGAGCCCAGGGCTCAGTGCAGCCATGCCCACTGGAGCTGCTGTGTGAAAATGATACAGAAATGTCCAGTGAGAGGCAATGGCTTCCCCAGAGACCTTGAAAAAGTCATGCCAAACTTGAGAAAGCCACAGAAAAGCATGCAGAGAGATGGTATCACTTCATATCAAACATTCTAAAACAGATTCTGTACAAGTTCACTTAAAGGTCTGCCTTGAGCAATGCATTTYTGCTTTATTCTCACAGCCAAAGCATGGGGTAAAATCCAGTATGCTCTGTTATTTGTTAATGAACGAAACAGGTCAGAATTTCATTTTAAAAACCCTGACCAATGGAGGAGTATCCAAATTGGGATTCTATCAGCCAWGGAGTAAGGCTGGCTCCTACACCAAGAGAACTGAAAATGCAGCAGACAGTGCACTGAAGATACACAGGAAGGAAAGAGAATTATCCTTGAGRTTCAGATTATCTCATAGGTCTTGACTGGAATGGAATGTAAAATCTTCAAAGTATCTTCACTCAGGTGCATCACACCATATAGATTATTGACATTAAAACAGAACATAACCTCTGGGGGAACAAATCCATGCCAAGAATGGGAAGTATTTGACACAGGCATTCCTGCACCATCAGGAGAAAAGATCACAGACCACAGCATTTGGAAAYAGTTTGATTTTCTGTGGGAGCCATTCCAATAATCTGACCACTTGGTTTGCAAAGCCAAGTGGAATTATTTTCAAATTCCATATATGTCCCTCTGTAGTGAACTKGAGTTAAGTGCTAACAACTTCTTCCTGTGTTACAAATCCCAGCAGAATAATGTGGAAGTCTTGCATTCCTACACAAACCCCTACAATGCTCTCCTCATCTCCTGAGAGCCCTCTCAGCCCCACACAGCCCCCAAATCTGCTTTGGGTATCTTGTGAGACATGCTGCAGAGGACACCACATTTCCCCAGAAATGCTATGATTTTGGAGCTGGAAAGAAAATTTTTAAAGAGTTAAATACACCTTTGAAAAATGCATGATAAAAATGGATTAAAGCACTCTTACAGACTCAGACAAAGAGAAGAAAAGTGTTGCAAGTAGTTACAAAAGAGCTTGTGCTAGAATTCTCCTAATGGGAGTGCAGAACAGAGCTGGAGGTAGCAGCCACTGCTGCTTCTGTTTTAACACTTTAGTGTAGTGTTCACCCTACACTAAATTATAGAAAGCATAATGATAGAAAGTATTTAATTTCTGAGTACTACACGCTGCTCAATACACGTGCTAGCTGTGAAATTATTTGTGACTGTGCAGCTACACACTCTGCAGTCTTATTTGTTTGCTATTTATGAAAAAAAAGAAAAAAAAGAAAGAAAAAAAAGAAAAAAGGAAAAAAGGAAAAGAAAGGAGGAAGAAAAGAAAGGAGGAAGAAAAGAAAGGAGGAAGAAAAGGG
>CADDXX010000915.1:64567-148079 GCA_902810485.1 Alauda arvensis | reverse complement strand
TCTTCGAACCACTCCTCGCTCTCATCCCGGCGGGGCTCACCTGCCGCAGCCCCAGCCCATGGCCCTTTCCCCGGCTCTGGGCGCTGCCCGGGGCTGTGCGGGTACCGCAGCTCCCTGACCCAGTTTCTCGGAGCTCACCCCACTGCCCCGGGCTGCTCCGCCCGCTCAGCCCCGCACCGAGCGCAGCCGGACTCGCCGGTCCCACCGCTGCGTTATCGCATCCCTCAYTGCCACCCCGCCTGGCCCTTGCACAGAGCTCTGTCCCTACTGGGATGTAAAACCCCTCCAGCCCCAATCCACACAGGCCCAGSAGTGCTCAGAGAGGTGAGGACTGAATTAGAACCCTCAAAGAAACCAAAATACATAAATCCACGCAGACATGAGGTGGAAATGCAAGTTTAGTTTTAAATGAGTAGAGGATTTTTAGGTGCCTTAGCAAATGAGAGACTGAAATAGTTCATAAGAAGAGCCCAAAGCCTTGTTTGAAGTTCAGCAGCTTTGCCTTTTGCAAAGAATTAAGTTCTAGACATAACCAAAATAATGCAGCCTTGCTAAACATCCCTGGATAGAGCAGACAGAGCTGGATGTGTAGAATTTGTGCAAGAATTACAATTACTGTGGCACATCAATCTTAGCTTAGGATAGGTCTGGTAGTATTGTAGAAAATTTGTGTTTTAGCCTGATTGGCCAAAAACAGAATAAAATGCACTGCTTAGAGATTGCTGGAGAGACTCATGGAAAACACCAGTGGTGCTGTTATTGCTGCTACTGCAAGTGCTACTGATAAAATGCTCCCAGAACACAGATTACAGTGCTGTGCCTGCTGCTTCTGCTTGGGACTCAGAGACTCTGAGTTAGAGCTTCCTGCACAATGGCAGGGATTGTAACACCAAGGCAGGGATTGTAACACCAAGGCCTCCCTAAGACTGATTCTAACCATGCAATAAAGGAGCTCACTTTTACAGCTACCCAGCTTCAGTGATGACACACCTCAGTCTCACCAACACATCCCTGCACTCACACGGATTGTGCAGACCTGGGCTTGGAAGGGAGGAGGGGTTACAACAGCAGTGATTCCTTGTCCCCAGTACTGAATAATTACAAATTGCTGCAGATTTGAGTCTGTGTGTCCAGCTGTGGGATGTGTCCAGCTGTGGGATGTGTCGTTCTCAGGTATGAAAGTAAATCTAAACCAAAGTGGTTTTGTTTATACTCGTAGGCTGCCTATGACATCAGCAGCTTTGTATCCAGCTGATGATCACCCTTGATAAGCAATTAACCAGTATTAGGTAAATTAGATAGCAGGGAGCTTGAGAATTGATTTTCCTAATGCAAAAGTGACCAGTATCCATACATAAAGACCTGCTATYTCTGGCAGCTTTTGAGACATCCTTCCCTTTCAAAGCCTTGCATGTACATGTATTTTTTTTATTCCTCCCACCTCCCCCACCCAACTGAATTCTGTTTTTAAAACTGATTGTTTCCATGCACTGTTAATGTTCTTACCTACTCAACTCCATGAGCTCTGCTAAACCTTACAGGTTGAACAATATGGACTGAAAAAACCCTCCAAAATCACAAACTCCTATTCAGCTTTGCAATGATCTGTCAGAAAATGTGAATAGATAAAGCACAGGTGTGTCAGCCTGTTTTAACCATGGCTAAATGAGGCTAACAAAGAAACAAGACTCCAGCATCTGCTTCAAGTTAAAAAATATTCCTTTATCCAATAGCATTGAAAGTAACACTGGTTCATTTGCCTCTACCACAAGTTTCAATAAATTGTGTCAGAAGATTTATCATCAGGCTTGGTAAACATTTTTATCACCATAATCTCAGAGATAAAGCTGCTTCCTATTCCAAGAAGGTGCAGTTGGCAAATATGATTTGTTACAGGCAATTGATGCCCATCTCTGTTACCTCTGCTAAAATACTGCATTGCAAACCCCGCATGAATCCTCTGGAAAATATCTCTTTTTTTTCTCCCAAGAATGCCACACACTGTGCAGCAGTTGATTAAATGTAGCCTTGAAATGGAGCCATAAACCAGGAAGATGCACAGGGCTGGAAAAAAGAAATAGAGGAATAAGCAGCAAACAGTGGAGTCTGCAAACAAATTACTGTCAGCCAGCCATGGTGGTTTGTTACTGAGAAGTGTCAGAGTGCAGAGATGTTTTGATTAGCTTCTCCAGCAAAAAAATCACTCCATAAAAAAAGAAAACTAAAGAACCCTCAAACTATCCTCTGTCAGCCTTTTAAGGCTATATTTTAAAGCCACAAGCCTTCTTGGATATGGGGTTAAAAGCTGTTTAAAGTCTTTCCACACTGTTCAAGTAGTTCTGTGTGGAGCCCTGAGAAATAAAATATTCTCATGTGCAYGTTCATGTCAACTGAAAGCCCTCTAAAATGCCTGTCCATCAACCTCCAGCCTGAGCTCACACAAACTGCCTGCCACAGAGGGAGAGGTTTGCATTTCTGTCTTGAAGCTGATGTCCTGAAATACAGCCCCAACAAGAATGCTGCTGCTGGGCAGGTGAGACATTGATCTACAGGAGGAGAACTGAAATCATGCAGCCCTTGTGARCAGCAGAAACACCAGGTGACAACARTGAGGAGTTTGGAACTGCTCCCCTCTGGACCAGACTGCTCTAAAGATGAAGAAGTAATGCCTGAGTGGGTTTAGAAGTGAATTATGGAAAAACAACAATGTTTAACACAAATTCAAGTTCCATTTGTAGAGGAATGCCCCATGTGMAAACCACACTTCATTCTGACTTAGCAGCATCAACTAGAACATGAGACAGGGCAGCTGCTTTACACAATACTGATGACAGATCACTGATATTTAAAAAAGTGACTTGGATAGAAGCCCCTGTGAGTAAAGGTACCCTGAACAGACACTCATCCCATGTGTACCAAGTAYTGTACAAGTAGAGAACAAAATAAAATGCCTTTCTCTCAGAAAGTTTATGGACTAAACAAATTCCAGGGAAATGCAATGCTAAGATACACACGATGCAGAAATGAGCTGAAGTAAACAGAGCAGTGTGAGCTCTGGGAATAATAAATTCTGGGGTTTTTTAAATGTGTGTCTTATGTTGGCTTTCATGTAAAATAAAGGAACACTGTGACAGAAGCTTCTTTCTGATTTGGAACACAGGTCAAATCTCCTTCCTCTACAGACTGCCAGGTCACTGGAGGAATGAGTTCACACTACAGCTTCTGTTGTTTCAGCAGGGAAGGTGCCAGGCCTTCCTCCTGTGTCCAAAAGCCTACTTAAAGCAAAGAGTGGATGGCMCAGAAATGGCTCAGGAGTTCACAGACAGATAGCATCACTGAAGTTTTGTTTGYTTAGGAAAGCAGCCAAGATTTTATAATGCTACCATGCTGAAAACTCAAACTATGTAYGTGGGGTTTTCCCCCTCATATAACATTCCTCTAACCAATCACACACATTTCAGACACCCATAAAGTGTTCAGTGGGGAATAAAAACAAACCTGCCTACCTGAGGTTTTTAACAATCTGCATAACTTGCCATTGGTTGAAATTTTGTTTCCTGTGGATGTTAACACCTTTACAACAAAATCACAATCTTACAACACTGTTTCACAGCAGTCAAAAAGCCCAAGTCTCTGATAATGATCCCAAAAAACCCAGAATGAAATCATGCTTCAATTTAATTTAATAAACCCATGTGATTCTCAGCCCACATGCAAGAACTCTAAAGGTCTTTGGTTATACTCAATCACAGATATAAAATCCTGATAATGTCACCTTATCTCTGCAAATTTTAAATTTTTTTTCTCCCTATTGACAGGTAAAGCTACTTTTTACCTTCTGACTTGCTTGGTTGAATTATGYTGTGGTGGAAGCATAAGGAAGATGATAGAAGATTTTTAAAAGTGTAAATGAATGGATACTTTGGGTTGGGGATGAGATGGAAGCTAAAAGAGCCTCAGTTTTGATCTGTTTTTTTGGTGATGCTGTCCTATTCATTACTAGTAGAATGTCTGCTGACTTTCCTTCCTGCACAACCTCCAGAGACAGATCTGTGGTGCAAAACCCACTGGGCTTCTTCACCAAATCAAATCAATGGCAGGGCTGCATTTGGAGAGGAAGGCAGTAAAAGGCAGAGGTTTCTCTCATCTTAACAGGAATTTAGTAAGAGCCAGGACACTGCTGAGGAGCAGAGAAGAGCAGGTTGGAAAGGTGACCTGTGTGCTTTGGGAGGCACTGTGCATGCAGGGAGGTGGAAGGACCTTGCAGGCATCACTTAATGCTGAAAACTGCAGCTGTAACAACAAATCCTSTGCTGGAGGAGCCCGGGGCCAGCCTGCTCAGCTCCCCATCCTCACAACAGACATGAGAACAAACACCAGCCCCCCTCAAGCCCCTCTTGATCCTGAATATCTTTGGCTCAAGACAGTTGTGGTGTGTAGTTTTATTTCTTTACCTTTCTCTGGTGAGTAAGAGMTGCAAGGAGGGCAATTAATTCCTCTTCAGGGAGGTAATAAATTACACCTCTTCTTGGACAAAAGGTTCAACCCAAGGTGAAAGYAGATTTTATTAAAGCTGCTCCTCCATTCCCAAAGCACAACTCTCCTGTCTCAGGACACAACCTCAATTATTTTGCTAACTTGCTGGTGCTCACAGCRTATTCAGCATTTCACACTGTGCACATCAGCATAGCAGTGCCATTAATATGCATCTGAAAATAGACACAAATTATGGAATTGATACATTTTCATCCCTTGGAAACAGATTCTAAGAAAAAGCAATTAGACTTGGCATACACCAACAGCATACTTGTCTCAGAATGAAAAACAAAAATACTAACTTTTTTCTTTAAAAGCTGTAGATTTGGCAAACACACWTTTTTGTTTTGTTTTGGAATCTGCACTTCCTGCAGAGTGTGGCTGGCATTTACAGCTCTCCCCCACAACAGAGTGCATCAGAACCTGACTGCAGCTCACCTTCACCTGGGGAAGAAATGTTCCTTTCAGAAGGCAATCAAAGTTTTGTGGGAACACAATGAATGGGTGGGAAATGGGAATTCCAAGCCAGATTGAGGCATTCTCCTGCAGAACAGCCCTGGGAAGCTCAGGAACACACAAATTGGCTGCTGTGATTGCAGGTGTGGGCTGACAGCTTTGGGCTGTGAGATCAGCCAGGCTGAGGTCTCAGATAGCTGCATGTGAGTCACAGGCAGAGATGCATGGCAGCTCTTCAGCTCCCGTGAATCAGCAGCAGCAACAAGGAAGCAGAAACTCAAATGGGAATTCCTGGAGGAAGCAGAGGGCAGCATTATGTCAGCTGAAATGGCTGCAAGTCTCAGCTCTGCATCTCAAATTTGTCTTTCCAYATTTCTTGTTTAGGTGAATAAATCCTCATGGCTGGGTAGGCTGATGGAGAAGAGCAAATGTTTTGGAAGAGGGGGAAATGACAGAGCTCATGTCTGTGCTTGATCAAATGAATGAAGGCAGGGATGCAGCTGAACAACTTCCAAAAAAAACCCTGAGGTGATCAGTAGAATAGATAAGGCATTGCTGTGTTACATCTACACTGGATGTTCTACAAATTCAAAATGCTTCAGGTGGGAGAAAAAAACCTGGCCAGAACAGGTGAAATGTGACTTTGTTCTGAAGACATGGGTGCACACAGATGGCATCTACCCTGGGAATTCAGCTCTTCACCTCACAGTTTTATATTAAAGGTAACTCACAGAATGTTCTGGTCATCTGAATTCATGCATCTTTAAGTGCAAAACACTTCAGTTCCTCTTCAGTTTGGCACAAAACACTGCTGGTCCTGCTGCCTGCTCTTCTCCTTGAGTGGTGCTTTCCTTTCCAGTTCCATGTCCATCCCACAATGACAACTCTCTCCGTCAATAGCCTTGCAGAATTCCTGGCTGGGTYGCTTTCTCAAAGTATTTTCTGTGGAAAAATTAGCTGCCAGGAATGGCAGGAATTCTCTGGCTGAGCCACTGGTCATTGTAGGGAAATTTAATTTCCTGCTTTGCTGGTTAATGCCGCAGTCCTAGCCACAACAAAAGTGACTTCTTTAAAAAGAAAGTAAAAAACCAAAAATCCACAAGAGAGTTCATGTCTACTGGCAGAAGAAACAGACCTGCATATCATGATGGATTAGGATCTTTATGGTTGTCTTGTACCCTACAAACCAGGATTTGAAACAGCACTGCACACATGCAAAAAGCCATGAGAGAGGCAGCACGAGGCTAAAGATTTTTCTGGTGAAAAATCAGATTTTATAGAAACTGTGAGAACATAACAAAGTTGTTGAGGAGAATTATAAACATGCTGAAGTGATCTGCAGCTGAGGTGTAGGAAAACACAAATACCAACTGCTGCTTAGCTTTGTGTGAGGGGTAAGCTCAATGCCTGTCTTCCAAGAACACAGGCCTGAGACAGACTTACAGAATGTGTTGAGATTCCTTCCCTGCTGTGGGAAAGAGCAAAGCAGGGAGGTAATCTACACCTGAGACAGCCCCTGAAATACAGGTGAAAACAGCAGGTTCAGAGATCCTCTAGCAAGACCAAGCAAGAACTGAGTTCTCTGGTGTCCCTGCTCATGTGGCTCTGCCCAGGTGCTGCTTTGGGCATCCCTAGTTTGGCAAGGTAATGGAAATAAATTTACTCTTTTCATTTCATTCAGTGTTCTGTGCTCATCCCTGGGTGCTGTATATGCCTAACAGGCCCTGAGCAGCCATTACCTTATCATTCTGCTCATCAAMCTTGCTCCTGCAGTGGTGCACATCCAGCCACATCCCTCACTGACATGGAGGCAGAAGATGCATTTCACCTTCCTCCTTTCTGACAGCCAGGCCACCACTTAAAGCTTGCARAGGTAATTAATTCTCATGCTGAAGGGATGTGAATAGGCAGGCAATGGCACTGGCCACGTCATGGCTTTCTATTCCCAATTACCTCTATTGAGCACCAATAGCTGCTCGCCAGGCAAATATTCATGGAGGCCCGACTGAGGTTCTGCATCAATTCCATCCATTTTTGTATCACTGCTGCTGACTCACCACAGAAATGTTGCCTCCTTGCACTGAAAGGTCACAGACTCGCTTTGAGTGGATGGTCTCTGYTTCATCTTCATATTTAAAAGCAGGTCAACACCAAATTCCCAGCTGGGTGCTCAGRGTTTTGCCCAGCTGAGCCCTGAAAGGCTCCACAAGTCATAGTGTACCTTGGTTCTCCCTCCACAGCTGTGAAACCCCTCCAGCCTGCAGGCAAGGTATGAACCATTAACCACCACCCTTGGAGCCTGATGATCCAGCCAGTCATTACCCATGTAGTAGTCTGTTAGTAGTTAGCAATAGGAGTCTGTAGTAGTTATTACCCATCACCGTAATGTCCCAACATAGCACATGAGGGTGGTGTGGCCAATGTCAAGGTGGGTGACATCTATCACTTACCTCTTGTACACAAATCCAGTCACTTCAGCATAGAAGACAGTCAGACAAACATTATTTACCTCTGGTACATCTRTGCTTGCTGTTCCAAATCACCTCCCTCTCTATGCTCCCAGAAACAACCTCTGCTAGAAATGATCTGCCTTTTGAAGACAGGTGGGACATTTGAAGTGACCAGGGATCTTTGACACCTGGGAGCTCCCAAAGCTGATGGTGTGTGGTATCACAGTGCTATCACCTTCCACAGAGAGTGCTTCCCTCCTGCTCCACACCCTTGGATGGGCTGTCATTTCTCAAGAGATCTGTGACTCAACCCTCTTTCACTGCTGCTAGTTTGACAACACAGAGGCTCTGATGGTGAAGAGTGAGGCAAAGAAAGCACACAGTGCACCTTACCTGCACCTGTGGTCACTAAGTCATCCTCCCCATCTGTTTAGGGACACWTTTTCCTTGTTTATTCACCTACTACTGATGTACCAGTAAAAGCTGTTCTTGCTTCCCTTGATATTCCTTGCAAACGTTGACTCCAGGAGATCTTTGGCTTTCCTAAACGCCCTCAGAATGTTTCCAAATTCCTCTTCCAAGGGGCCATTCCTGTTTCTATCTTTGAACACTACTTATTTTTGCACTGGAGCTCAGCCATGGGTTGTGTGTGTGTAGCCAAGCCAGTTTCCCAATACATTGACTTGCTTTCATGAGTAGAAGGACAAGCTGCTGCTGTGCTAAGAGGAGGCTGACCTTAAACACCTGACATGCTGAATCTCTCAAGCCAAAGCAAATTACCATCTGCTATTTCTGTCAGGCCATTACCTTCCAAAACTTAATTACCTGAATTTAGAGAYTTCCAGGTGTTAAGAGGGCAATGACTCCAGACCAACCTTACAGACTGAGCTATGTGAAAAATCTCAGCCTTGCGTGGGAAGCCTCGTGCAAGGCGCTGGAAGCATTGCTCCAAGAGTCAGAGACTGTTACCTGTGCCCACACAGTGGTGACACCTGTGCTGCAGAAAGATGTCCCCAGTGTTTCCTGCTTCCAATGCATTGAGCTCATCRCATAGCAGGGCAGATGACAGAAACAAGGGCGTGGATCCCAGACCTGTGATTAGTATCTGAGAGGGCAGGTGCAGAGCAACACATTTCTCAGGCTTGAAACCAAAGGAGAAAAGGAGGCAGGAGCTGAGGATGAGGAGGTCGTGTCTGTGGTGCAGCTGAAGCAACAGGTACAATAATGATTGGCAGAGAAGCTGACTGAAAACCAAATCTCAATTTTTTTCCTGTTGTCACTATAGCTACGAAATCCAGAGGGCAAATTGCAGTTGCACTTTCCTCGCACAAAATGCCCCAAATCCTGAGCTGCTGCAAGTGAAACAGGCTGGACTCAATGAAGTTCCCTTTCTATTTGTTTTTACCCAAATCAGTATCAAAAAATGAAGATATTTCAGAAGAAACCCCTATTATTTGGGTAGATCATTACAGCTGCACAGCTGATGCTGCAAACAGCTGGAAAGGTCTGAACAGCCTTAACCCTCTCTCATTGCTCTTCCCTTATTAATAACAACCCTTGTTGCTGTGGGAATGAGTGCACTTTTTTTCCCTTCCAGACTCTTTAACACTTATATTGAGTGTGCATCTAAAATGCCCCACTCACACCAGGTTTACAAAACCACTTGAGGTGCTGTCTGTATTTGTGAAGAGAGAACAAAGGAATTGCAGGAGGCCTTTACAGCRTACAAGAAAGTTGCTGCCATGAGAACAGCTGCATATTCCTTTCATGATTCTCCTTCTAAACAAYCAATGATTTCCTTAAAATCCTCATYAGGCAATAAATGGCAYTGTAGAGCAGAAAAGAGAGGAAAAAACTAGCGTGCCAAGGGCATGGAAGGGACTGACAGTGGATGCTGGAATACTGAACCAAATAGCCAAGTAAAACAGCTAGGAGGAGGTTCAGATGTCACAGGACAGAGGTTAAATAACTTTCAGAGCCCCCAAATGTTGGAGACTGTCACTTTTTTGGGCCACCAGATAAGTTGGGTACATGTTACTGGGTTGGATCTCATCCCAGGCTCTTTKTTACTTTCACACAGGAGCTTGCAATCCCTGGAAAAGYCTRTAAGTCTTGGTGACTACACRTTTCTTCCAAGCCCTGCCATTCTCRGGGCAGAACATCAAAATAATGAGCTTGCAAATGGCTTTGTCATGTCTTGGAGGCTAAGGCATTCAAGGAAATAATCTATTGAAGAAATAGAGCTGTTGCACGTGTTTTATAGGGAAAAAAGTTTCCACTTTTACTGTTTTAAAAACTCAATGTCCCCTATTATTGGTACCMAATGAACAGCAATAGAACAGCAAAGAAACCATCACCAGGAAAATGCCTTCTGCTGGCCAATAAATAAATAGGTTAGCTACTTGTGCTTTGGGTAAAGGCAAGTCCAGCCTGYGGATTCTGGAAGAACATGAAGCATCTGCCTCTGTTAAAAGCACTAACAAAGTGGCAGACATGCTCCACAACCCTCCTCCTCCCAAAGTTTAGGTCTTACTACGGGCCAGCTTCCAAAGAAAACCAGGATGCAGTGTGGCTGTGGGGACAGGGTTAAGCCTGATGTCCCTCAGTACACGGAGAATCTGTGTTATCAGCTAGAGCTGAGTGCATCAGGCCTAAAACAATCACAGAACCTATCTGAACAAGCAGTCCCACCCCAAAGCACTCTAGCACTKCCCCAAAATCAACAGCTTTTCTTCTTCTTCACTGCTTCTTTATCACCCAGCTACCTCCTCTCTGCCCTTGGTGTGCCACACATTGCTGGAAGCAAAGAGAGCCTCCTTGCTCCCCCACGTTTGATCATCCCTAATTACCCTTCCCAATCCATTAAACAAAATCCTTTCTTTAGAAACCCRGGGGGTTTTGTGGGATCAGAATTGYTTCTCTGTTTCTGTCAACAGACACACAAAATGTTCTTACACCATTAAGATGCAAAGCACATTGTTCTTGAGCAAGTGTTGACAAAAGCAATGTTTCTAATGCCATCATTTCCTGAAGCCAGTGCTTCCTGGGGGCTCCCTGGGAAAAAATAGAGCTGATTTCTGCACAGCCTGATCTTCCAGTCAGTCAATTGTGCAAAACTATTGCTATAGGCTTAGAAGCCTTCACTGTGCCATTCTCTCTGCCCCAGTTGCCTCTCTCAAACCACAGCATCTCTTCCCTCCTCTCCTTGCAAAGTAGCACAGCTGTAACTAAGCCCAAAAGTTTTGGAGCAATCACAAGTCTAGAACCARCACCACCAGCCACATCCCCTGAATATCCCAGCATTATATTTCTGCTACAGAAGGTGTTTAACAATCAATTAATTTACTGCAAGGGCAGTAAAGTACATACATGTGTGTGCCAGAGCATCAGGGGAAACAGGGGCAAGGAGGTTAGAGAGCAAAAGAAGGGAAGAATSACTGGAATAAAGAGAAACCTGGATGCCTTGTACAGGTTTCCAAGCTGTGATTTYCCCTGCTGCTCAGACCCCAGGCTGTGGAGTGGGAAGCACAGCCCAGCGAGGAGCAGGGCAAGGAGGGGTGTGAGGAGCTGCACTCCTCCAGCAGGGAGGCTGTAACCAGCGCAGGGAGGAAGGCACAGGATCTGTTCCTGTAAAACAGCATCAGGCACAGGCGCTGAACAGGGCGAGGCAGCCGGGGCGGGCAAACAGACCAGACAGGAATGGGGAGATTCCTACCAGGAATGAGATTCCTGGTTCATTCAGGACTCTTGTCTCTTATTGTTTCCTTCTTTCCCAATCTGTGTTGGGAGCAGGGAGAAAGGGGAAATGGAATGTGTTTCCTAGCACAGTGCTCGACCCGGACTTACCAAATCTGCCTTTGATAAACCTCCTGAACTTTCCCAGTCTTCACCTCCTCACCACTTCCCTCAGCCATGGATGGTGTTTACAAGAGGCTCAGTGCTRCTGTCAGGTGTCACACAGCAGGGTAAAGCACCTTCTCCTCCAAACATGTGGTGCTTGTAAGACTTCAAGGTGCACCTRGTAATATTTCCTTCATTTCTTTGTCACCCTTCCAGGCCAATATTTATTTATTTTTTTATAATATCCTCAGTGATATTACCCATTACCTCTCTAGCTGTTTATTTTACTTCTCTTTTTAATTAAGGAGGAAATCCTAATCAATGCCCTCCTGGGATTCCAAAATCACTCCTTTGCAGCAAGTTAACTGAATGGCAAAGCCTAATCCTTGGAATCAGTCACAAGTGGAGAGCAAAGATTTAGAGCACCACAGCGGCAAATAGGTGATGTACAAAACGAGGAGGAGGTGTRTGTGATTGATAAGAGGATACTGAATTAGGTTTCTGGAAGAGAATCCAAGGAAGGCCCTTTCCAATCATTGCACAAGCTTCTTTTGCTTTCCTCATCCAGCACAAGCCAGCGATTGGGAAACACTCATACCAGGGGAGACACCTAAAGCCAGACAAGCATTAAGCACGACACTGGGCGTGCCCTCATTAGAGCGCCGAGGTGTGTGAGCGCCCCATTTAGAGAAAGATAAAAGATTGCAGTTTATTTGTAAAACAGCGGAGCCCTCACCACAGTCCTTTTCTACAGCCTCGCACAGGGATGGCCAGGTGAGCACACAGGCTGCACAAGTGACCTTCTCCATCCCCCTGTCACCTCCACACCTGCTCACAGTCACCGCCAGACTTTCTCTAATGACCACACCGAGACCCAAAATTAGGGCACTGCCAGACAGACAGACAGCTCCCAGTCAGAACAGGCAGCACGGAGACACAGCCTTTARGATCTGGGCTCTTTCAATAAAAGTATACTTTTAGATTTGCCGTTCATTCTTCAGGATGTTACGTGCCAACAGCTCTACAAAGTATTGATGTAGGTAGTGCTGCTTCAAAGAAAACAGAAAGTAAACTGACTTGGATCTTAAGCAGGAGAGGAGGCATCAGTCATGTTCAGGGATCAGCAGAGCCAACCCTGCAGAAATGTAAACACCAAGAAAAGGCAGCTTCCCCTGCCTACATGTTTTTGTTGTTATCCTTGTACAGCATCGAATCACACTTTAGAAATTACTCCAGACACACTTGAAGCTGACAAAACAGCTTTCCACTAGTGATTAATGCATTGCCAAGTCAACTCCACCACCAGTTTAAGCTTCAGAAGGAAGTTTCTACATGTGCTGGTTGYGTTTGACATGAACTAGAGGCTAACTCAGTCCATGGCATCAACAGCATTTGCATGAGCATTCCCAACTCTCTCTCTGAGTTCAGGAGAGACAAAAGCAGTGTGAGGTCCCACGATTACAAAACTTAACACACAATCCTAATCCATACAAGCTGTTCAATGGACACTAAGACGACCATAAAAAACAAGCTTAATAAGTAATGTTGCAACTACCCATTTGTTTTCAATACTGAGGCAATTAGGGTAAACAAACCTTACCTTCATTCCATTAGTGATTCCATTTTTCCTAGATATTCCACTTTTTAAGAGGTTATTCTGTTTCTGGTGATGGTGRTGGTGGTGTAGATGTCCATTGCAGACAGCACTGGGGTTAGCCATCTGTTTAAATTAGCTTCTCAGTTCTTAAGGGTGTCTCAAGCCTTTCTACTGTAAAAAAGACAGTGGGATGAGAAGATAAAGTTCTTGGTTAAGGCCTGAAAGGTATCCAACTGGTCYGTCAGGATTTTCCAGGGTGAGAGGAGGAACTATCTTTTGCAATATCTTCAAAACGTAAAACTTTCTTCCATCCAGCTTCGGCCCCAGCGAGCTAGAACGCCAAATGCATGGCAGGAGGTGTGCTCTTAAAATCTCTGGAAAATGCTGCTCATTGCTGGCTCTGGCATGAACACGGCTCCTGTGAGTCAACACGGGCTGCTGCAGCTATCAAGAAGTGGGTGGATTCAGAGGCGGAGACACTTAAAGATATATTACCCTTAAATACCTCCCAGGGAGAAAGCTTTGCTGCTTTTCTGGAGTTCCACTCCATGCGGAGTGAGCTCACTCCAGAGAAACTGCCAAAAACGTTCTGAAAACTTTAACAGAGCAATCTGGAAAATGATGTGGTTCATCTTGCTAAGAGTAGATTAGCTGAAAACARGTATTGCCCTGAGTAAAGCAGAAACACTTTTTAAAATTTCTTTTAATCTCATAAGAGTAGCAGGAGAGACACAACATTGTATCTGCAAAGAAGTGGAAAGCAGTTTAGTGTTTAATAAAATGAAGAATTATCTAGAGCTGGGTCCTACAGTGCACAAATATTCACTGTCCCTTTAAACTCGGTTTGGCCATCAGTGGGATAAATGCCATGCCATTACAATGAATRAGAAATGGAGTTTTATAAAGCTGATTAATTCAGTTTTAAAACAAATCAGGCTTTAATCACAGGTGAAGCTGCTAAGGACAGCTAATATACAGGCTTTCTTTTGAGAAAAAGGGTTTTTAATTGTGAAAATGCATATATGGTCTTTGCTGAATCAAACTCTCATGCTTCAGATTTTAGTGACAAAAAGTAAAAGCAGAAGCATCTCTGGTAGCATTTAACAGAATCCCTTCCTCCCAAAGGAATTAAAATTAGTCTGGAGACAGATTAAAGCAGTATTATAACATCAGTTTTGAAAAACAGTTAGCAGACCACAGACCAAAATTTTGTAGAACCAAAGTTCTACAAAAATGCCAGTGGAGTTTGCAAGACATAACTACAATTACCATAAWTCTGTAGGAAAACCATCAATCAATCCCCATKTTCTAGGCTGTGAATCCTCAGGTTTTAGGTTTTATTCCTTGCTCTGTCATCATCCTGTTAACACCACTGGGTTTTTGCTAACTCATGTTGAAATAAAAGMTAAAATAAATATATAAATAAAATATAAAATAGATATATACATAAAATATAAAATTAATATATAAATAAAATATAAAATAAATATATAACTAAAATAATATATAAATAGAAATAAAATTTAAAATAAATATATAAATAAAATATAAAAGAAACATATAAATAAAATAAAAATATTTTTATATAAAAAATGAAATATAGAAGTGTTTTAAGTCCTTTTTAAATGCTCTGAGGCAAATTGCTGAGGAGTATGGTGCAAAAGTGAAGTAAAATATATGCAGTTAATTAGCTAAGTTTTAACAACAGAACAGAGAGAACAGAAAGGGGTAAGGCTTTTCCAAGKAGTCTCTCAGTGTTTGAAGAAAATCACTTTTCTGGTAAAAATTCCATTGTTCCTTAGGACAGGTTAAAAGGCTGAACTCTGCTGATGCACTCCAGAAATGGGGACAAACCATTCTAACCTSCCATGAGACTTTTGGCCCAGTCAGACATGGAATATCACTGCAGTGCTGCCAGTGTCCCCACTTAAAATGACAATACTGGATTTACAGCATCCCCATTTGTAACAGCACTACTGGATTACCAAGCAATAATAAAAATAAATGTTGCAAGAAAGCATGAGAGCTCATCCCAGAAARCTGTCAGGGATTTTGTAGGATTCCTGCTCATCCCAGAGTACAGTTACTTASAGCAGAGTTGTGAAATGATCTTGCAATCTAATTGCAAGTCCTTGATAATTTCAGCTCATGACAGATTTGCATTTACATACTGCATGAAMCAATAAGGGTCTAAACAAAGGCACCAGGTGGCTTTATGCTTGTTTTGAGTGGGCAAACACTGATGTCAAACGAGCTGAAAAAACTGGGAAGCCAAGTCTATTCCTCTGTTAAAATCCAAGATTCTGATGGTGTTTAGATTGCCAGCAGAGCATGCTCTAATGGAGTACAGAGTAAAAAAAAAACCCTTTTTTTTTTGCTTTCAAAGTCATTTCCCTTACAACACTCCTGAATTCTGTGCACCATTGATGACTTTTACATTTATATTTGATGTGCACCATTGATGACTCACATTTATATTTGATGTATGTGGACACACGGACGTTGGGGGCAATTCCTGCCTTGGATCTGTAGATGCCTTCATGAACAGAGAGGAAAACTCCACAACAACAAAGCAAGAGCAAGTACCAGCCATCAGGTTGCCTTTTGAGTCATCCACATTTCACCAGCACTGCCTGGAGACTAAATTTCCTAAATCCTTACGTGGAAGAAYCCCATATCTTTGCTTCTCAACATCCGTGGGATTGAGTGGGGATTTGCCACTACACCTGGAAAACTGCACACCAGCACTGAAAAGTCCCCTCCACTGCCCTTGCACAACTTGAAGGACACACAAAATGGGTTGATACTGAATAATCTGAAGCCACTCAGAGCCATGGCACAGGTGGGTGCACGCAACCAGTGTTGCAAGAGCGTTGCAAGCAGTGTTGCAGCATGGCACAACAGGCAGGGCTCCTCTGTGTCTGGCAGGTGCACACAGCCCCTGCAGGGCTGGCACTGCTGCCTCCTGACACCTCTGCACCTCATCTCTGCACAATGAGATGACAAGACAATGCTTGAAAGCCCTRAGCAGGTAAAGATGCTGTCAGCCTGGTTTCTTGGGCAATATTACCAAGAACCAGTTTTCTGGCTGCTTCTGGATGTCAAAAAGCTGTGAGTACTCACAGCATCAGGAAATGGCTGGGATTTTCTGCCTGATACAAGCATCTGATACAAAAATCCAATTAGGAATCTGTGCCTAACCTGGGGACAATTTGTAGCAACTGTGACTTTTTTCTTCTTTCAATTGCACTACTGATACAGTTCTGTCCTTATCTTCTGATAGAAAAATACAATAAATCTGACTAGAATGTCATAATCAGACAAAACCAACATTAATTCCAAAAAATCACACCAAGACAAAAAGAATAACCTTTAGGAACTAAGAGGCTGCTGCAAAAACCCAGCAGGAAGCACAAGAGCCCAGTGTGCCTTCTGCTCTATTTCCTGCAATTTAAGGCTGATACCATTACTATACCCTTATCTGGAAATTTCTCATGAAGTTGAATCTGCAATTCTTCCTCCTTAAATAAAAAACTTAGATAGCTAGACTCAGTGATGCCAACAGAACTACTTAAATGAGTCAAAGGCCAAAAAAAAAATCACTTTACAAGCACTAGGTGGAGGCAAAAATCTCTTTTGTGGGACATTTCTGTACTGACCTCTTCCAGCAGTGATGTGATGTAATCTCCATAGCCAGATTTCAGTTTCCTTTTCCAARACCTCTGCCAGCCAGGCTGATTTCTTTGCTGAGCTCTGTGATTTGCTGAGAACCAGTGTGGTGCTGTCATTGTTTCCACTGGACATGATGAGTGGGGCAGGGGCAGCTCTGTGCCATCTGTTCCTCCTCTGTGTCACCACCAGCTCGATTTGGACAATCATTCTCTACTGCAAACATCTGGGACATTAAGACAATTGATACTTAACCAAATCTCATCATTATTATTATGAATAAAATGGAACAAAACAGACCTGTGTTTAATGATGATGTAAATGTCAGCCTCTGAACRGGAAATTATGAAGTGATTTCACCCAAAAGTTGGAAGTTACTGCTTTATTGTTCTCCTAATGTAATTTTTCAGTGCTTCCAGAAGCATGAAATTTATGCAGGCCCAGATGAGAACTTGTAATGTTACTCAGTTGGGAAAGAAAAAATAGTAGCATTGCAAAACAGCCCATTTTTAAATCTAACAAGTGGCTCTGTTTTGCAATTCTTACTCATTCAATGAAGCACTTCATTGAATTAGGCCCAGTGAGGTCAATAGCCCTGCTCATGCAAGCAGTTGTTATGCTTCAAAMCCTTTTTATTAGCATTACTAAACTTAGTGACATGATCCAGTAGATTATTTGCCTTCCCCACTGCCAGTGAACAAATCATTTCAAGACATGCCAGAGGATGAGATTTTTGTGTTAAATGTGGCTCCATACATGGGCTCTCTGGAGAATTATTTCATCTTGTCACTGCCTRCAGTGGTGTTATTTACAATTTCAGTTCATCTGTCTCTTAGGAAGTTCAGGTTTTTTGTTGTCACTGTTTYTTTTTTAATAAATATATTTTAAATCACTTATAAATCCACAGAATGTGGCCTTCAAAGGTTTATGTTTTTTTAGCTGAATATCATTTAGATATTTYCTTCAAAGTGCACTTCACTGTGATCCAGTAATTCTGGACTCCAGTGAGTACACTGCAAGGTGTACCTGTCCTGGGGTAATCTTAGCACCTTTAGCTCCATAACCAGCAGCACTAATATCAAACAGAGCTCATTGAGGCACAAGAACAAACCAAAACCTGGAAGAGCAYTGGGTGTAGCTGTTCCACCCCTTCCAGTCCTTATTCAACTGCTGAGTTAGACATCCAAAATTAGAACAAGCATTAAGTGGTGCTTTTCCTGGGACACTGCACAGCCAGGACATTTGCCTAAGCAGGTATTTTGTGTTCATTAGCTYGTCACTGTTCCCAAGAACCTTCCTGCAGACACCAAGGGTCATTTCCACCAGCAGCAAAAACCTGCTGAGCAAACCTGGAGGGATGAAGGACCTCAAAGCTGCCGGGATGAACGAACTTGTGCTGACCTCCAATGGCTGGGAGTGTGTATGAAACTCCATCTGCAATTATTTGTGCTTCCCCAGGAGCTCCAGTGCTCTCATTAAAGTCATGTTGGCATGACAAGGAGGGAGCATTTTTGAGGTGGGAACCAAATTATTTATAAGGAAGGCCTGGGATTATTTTTGCTTTGCATCACCATTCTCTTTTGAARGCATGGTGAATATGTATTACCAAGTGTTTGCAAAATAAAAGTTATTTTCAGTGGGATGTTGGCTTTTCTGTCTCAGCTGTTTGGAAATTACAAGAATATTTTCTTAAAACAACTGTCCACCTGATTCCTTCTTTACAAATGATTTCATAAGGCAGAAAACAAAAACATACGAGCATGAAAAAAAATTACTGTCACAATTTCCATTGCTGCAGAGTTTACAATACACTAAAGAAGATTCAGTTGCTAAATCAGGAGAAACACTTGTACTTAAATCACTCTCAGCATGGTAGGAACTACCCTGTGGTTGTTGGAACTGACCCACCTGGACCACCAAAAAAGGTAAGGGGGAAAGGGAGAAGCCAACTCCATTYTGACAAGGTTTTGTCCTTGTGCTGGTCCCTGAGGCAAACTCTGAGAATTTCTAGAGCTTTACCCTGTGCCCCTCCTTTAAAGGAGCCTTATGGGCAGCAGCTTTCAAGAGAGAGACTATGTGCTAGAAAGTATCTAAAATAACCCAGTATCAATTCTTTAGGAAGGGTAGGATAGTCAGGAAATTCAGGGAAGGGAAAAAATAAWTTTTTTTTATATTGATATACAGATTTTTTTCCTTTGTACAGTGAAATGAAGAAGGTGAGTGGTACAGGAATAGGGTTAAAATCCTCACTGATTAATTCAGAGAAGAGGAACAATTAAACAAGMATCATGGGAAATGGAGTTTGTCTATTTAAGAGCAGGAAACCAGCAAATCCCAGGCTGCCACTCTGAGGTGGAAGGATAAATTGTGCAGAGATACCAAGTGCTGGTCCTAAGTTAATCCCACCTGCTTCAGAGGAGAGCAGGTGACAGAGGAACAGGCAGCTCCCAGCTGGACAAGCACCTGACTGAATCTGAGCAGGTACATGTGGGAAGGAGCACAGCAGAATGCCAGATGAGTGAATCAAATTGCAATATGCAAGTGAGTAACAAYGAGGAAATGAGGGAACACTGCTTGCCTGTGGGAGGAGATTGATTACTTCCACGACAAAAATTCCACTATCAGCGTTGGGACCTCCAAGACCAGCATAAATTAGGAATTCTGCAGCTAAAACAATGCATTCATTGCTCAAGATGCTGTGTTTAGCTGGGSTGATTAGCACACACAAGCTTGTAGGGGTTGATTTGGTTGTTTCTTTTAAAACAAACAAAAGCAGCAATGTCAGAACACTTCAGTTTCACTGTGAGAAATGTCAGCTTTAGGCACATGCACAGCACTGTTCTCATAAACTGAAGTGTCTTGCTTTCACTGTGCTTTACCACAGGAAAACAAAGGTGTGTGAGTTACCCTGAGGTAAAAGAAAGGAAGAAAGAAAATAAAAAAAAGCAGCTGCTTCAGCCCTAGTGAGCAGCAGTCAGTTTAATTTATTGTAAGAGAAGCASAAAGGCTGTGCCTGCATAGGAACACAGCACTGGCCTCACACCTAGCCAGAGGCAAGCACCTGAAGTGTCACCTTCCCCTCTGTATTTGTAGTGACACAATCCACACTTGTTAGCTTGCTCTAACAAGCTCATCTGTCTTGAGCAACAAAGGTAAAACCTTCTCCCTGTCTTGGTTTTGGGGTCAAAGGCAAAGCCTGGAGGAGGTTATTAACAGAATCAAACATATTCAGAATTCCTGGGAAAACCATTCCATTCTATGAAAGAAACTGATTTGGTTTTGTTCCAAAAATTTTTAAGATTTTTTTCTTTAACTTTCAGACATCCCCATGTCTGCCAAAGCTGTCTCACCTTTTCCTTGCCATCAACACAAACCAATACATCAACTGCCACATCCCACTCCAGACTGCTCTGAGAATGAAGATATCAATGCAGGATAAAAGTTGTACCTTCCTCTGGCAGGAAGGATCAGTCCTTCTTCCCCAGAAGCTTCTGGAAGTGAATWCCCCTCAGAGAGCTGCAGTCAGCAATTTCAAAACCAGGCCATTGAAATTCAAGGGAAAAATCCAGACTTTATAGATTAAACTGGAGGCAAAGTCATGAAATTCATATTAAATATAATGGAATCAGAACCAGTCTAGACCTTTTTTGTCACGATTTGCTGATGARGCAAGAGTAAAACCTTACCTAGCAGAAAGGCCAGCTTCTCAAATSCAGCTCACAATCTGTCAGGCATCTCCCCTGGAACTGTATCACCTTCTTCTTCCATTCTTTCAGGRGCCTTGTGCTCAGGTAAGAGGACTCTGTAAGCAAGGGGGATGTGAGGAATATTCTAATAGCTGCACACACACAGACTGGAATGTCTTTCCAGCTGAATTGCCATTGAGTTGGGACTCAGACCACAAGATTTACCTCCTGTACACACTAAGAACATTTCTATACATTAAGGATRTATTGTCACATCAAAGAATAATTTTAAACTTCTGCTAGGGACTAGAGAATTGATAATTTTCAAACTATTAACAAATAATTTTCCCTGTCCAATTTTAAACTCCCAGAGAGTTCCAAGCTGAGTGGCAGCATTCAGCTCACAGTAAGATGTGGAAGATGTGTGGGCCTGCCTCAGCTCTATCAGTTCAGCATTACCTGAACCTCATTTAAAACAGAATATTGATCTCCTGTTGAAAACGTGGGATAAATGCATCCCAACCAGAAGCTGTCACAATCTAAACCAAATTATTGAAGTGGGGCATGAGGGGTGAGAAAAGAGCAGAGGGATCCACAATTCCAGACATGATCATCACAAGGAATTCAGAGGTCAAATCCTTGGKTTTTGCACACAGTTTTTAGRTCTCCACCAAAACCATCACGGGTGYCAAATGTTCACAAAGGATGTGTGCCACGAAATACAGCAAACAGATCATTACTGCAGTTCAGCCAGTGCAGCCTTCTGCTCCATTATTCAGCAKAAMCAGTTTTTTGGGTTTCTTTCTTATGCTTCAGACACCTTTGCTCCTCGGTCTTTACCTTTTACAACCAGTGGTTGTAGTCCCTGCTTGTGATTTCACTGCAGAACTTAGAGAATAAACCCCCAAAGTAATTTACACCCGTTTAAAATTACATTAGAATTAACAAGTCCCACACRCTGCCCGGCATCGTAATAAACATACACTGTCTAACTTTAAACTGTTAGAGAGTTTTTGTCCATCATAAGTTGGATATTGATCCTAGATCAATATCCATATTTTAATAAATCACCAGGACCCATTTTCAGCTCCCTCTCAGTGGGCTGGTGCTCAGGCTGAGCTGGAGCTGTGCACAAACACCACCTGCCCCTGCAGGGAGCTCCTTCCTGTCCCTGCACTGTGAGCCACACACATTTCTGCACAAACCAACAGATGGCTGTCTTGCATTTCCTTCCATTAACARCCACAGAAACAGCTGTCACTGCTCTCTGGCATCTATTTCCCACCAGGATTCTGCAAAAATGAAATAAGAAAATCTCTAAACCGTTCTGCTTTGTATATGGAGAAAATTTGCACTATGACTTGAGCACTGCAGTTTTAAAATATGTGAGCACTGTACTAAACATTCCTTTGTTCTTATTATGCCTCAGCAATTACTATTCCAGATTAATTTTTTTTTCAATTTTATTTAAATCTTTTCAGTCTCTCTCTATTAAGCAGAATTAAAACAATAAATGCACATGAATACAATCATCATCCAGCACACCTAAGGAAGAACACCTGATCAATACTACCTAGGAAATCAGAAAAATGACCCAGCAGTTCTGCCTGGCCTTCAGAACCTCTAAGTCAGCAGTTATTTATAAAGCCTAGGCAGACTTGGCTGAATACCATAAAAAAATAGTGAATAATTTTGTCATGAGCACTGTCAGCTCTTTCAGTTTTATTTGTGGCTCATTATTAACAACTGCATATGTGTGTCTGCATGACAAATGTTTTTTTGCCCTGGAGTTGTTTTTTGAATCCTAAATACTTCACAAATAGTCAGTGAATAATTATTCATGTCAAAAAGCAATATTGCAAGTCATTATGGGTTAGATCTTTTTGGTGATTTTTCTCATTTTAAGACTAAATTATCTAATCATAGTGTAGAAACAGAAGACTTGAGTAAGCAGACAAATCAAATGACTGAAAAAAATTACCAGATTCTTAAAGAACTAGGAGCAGGGGATTCATAAAAAGCCTTTGCAACAACTCCTTTTTTTTTCCTAAGTGGAAAAAATTAGAATTTTTGAGCAATTAATAGAAAACCTGATCAGGAATGGAAGAGAAGGGGAAAAAATCAGTTCAGTAATTCATCAAGAATAACTTTGAACACTTCTGGTCCATAATGGACTTAAAAATTTACAATAAATCACCATTTCAGARTGAAATTCCCAATCTACATAGAAAAAATAGTTTCAAATTCACCCTTCTAGGATAAAATCTAGAACCCTGATAAAAATGTTTATGGCTCAGCCATTAAGAGAACTGCAATGCTGTCATACAACTAACACATCAAATAAATTATTAACACCTCTGAGCAGATGTTGAAAGGAATTTATAACTCAAGAGTTGTCCAGGTAATCATTCCAAACAAATATGYTTGGCAAGACACCACTGCTTCAAGAAGTAACAACACAGCTGGAGAAAACATCCTGTTTTTCYAAATGGAGTATGTCCATAAAAATATCTTAAAGCAAGTCATACCTCATGAGATGATACTGATATTAAAAAAAACAAAACCCAAACATTTCATACACTTAATAAAAAGTAAGAAAAAAGTATGGAGGGGAAAAAAATCACACATATGACAGAAAAATTCCATTATTGTCTTGAGGTTGGAGACAATAAKCATAATTCCCATCTTCTTTTTCATTAATATTTGTCATCTTTTACTCTAATGTTCTTACTAATGGCATGTCTTTAAAAATGATTATGAGTTCCTGTCCCCATCCAGCCACTTACTGGAAAAGTTYATGAATGAACATTCTCAGTTTCCTCACTAAGGCAGCAAACTGACAAGGAAAAACACTTTATTTTAACAGGTGCTGGTGCATACTCAGCCTAAGAGTGGTAAGACTCAAAATTATCCCCACAAAGTAAAACAAGAATTTTTCCAGAAGATAGGAGTACCACGGTCCCCACCACAACCAGCACTCCTCAATCCCTTTTAGAAGAGATCTGATTAAAATTAAATCCAGRGACATTCACAGCCAGAAACTGAGACACACTGGAGCAGCTCATTCACTCAATCAATATAAAATCAGCAGTTTCTTGTTAGAGCTGTCTGTGTGCTCTGCTTGTTCTGAAGTCAGTGATGAAGCACATATTGACTGCAGTGGGGCAGAGCTGACCAGACACTGGCACTGCCCTTTAGGAAATACCACTCATATGCAATAAAACCACAAAGAATTAGGACAAAGAAGGTCTAGATTCATCCCACAGCTCTTTCTTAAAGTTCCTGTGKGAGTGAAAAAAGCCCCAAAGGCATGCCATCCCTCTGTATGAGYTGTCAGATCAAAACCAGGGCAAAGAAACTTCCTATCCCTTCACTTCTTGTCTTAATCTAAAAGGGGTGAAGAAGATTTATCTCCATCTCTTACTATCCTGAACTCCATATTTATAGGAACACAGAATCATAGAATGGTTTAGGTTGGAAGGAACCTTAAAGGCCATCYAGTTCCAACCCTTTACCATGAGCAGGGACACTTTCCACCASACCAGCTCAGAGCTCCATCCAACCGAGCCTTAGGGACTGGAAAACTGTTCCAGTGTCTCAACACCTTTACAGTGAAGAATTCCTTCTGCATAGCTAACCTATATCCCCCCTTTCAGTTTGAACCCATTGCTCCTTGTCYCATCACTGCACTTCCTGGGGCTTATTTGTAGATCCCCTTCAGACACTCAGAGGCTGCTCTGAGGTSTCCACACAACTCCTTGGGCTGTTGAGAGCAGTGAAATGCTCTCGTGTGCACAGCCTGGAACTGCTGAGCCTGACACCAAGCAAAGGTTGGTTTGAGCTCCTGGGAGCAGGGCTGGACATGTTCTGCACAGACACCTCCAATTCAAACACCCATGAAGCACAAGCAGCTGAGAAGTTTGAACAGGCTGGAAAATGCATTTTCCAAGAAGCCAGCTCTGGTAGCTCTGCTGTGGCACTGGTGTTTCAGGCAGGACATTGCTCATCTCTCTCTCTCCCCACGTACAAATGTCTTACAAGCCAATTCTGTGGTTACTGCAGGCTGACAAAAGGAGGTTTATGTACAACACCACCACTGCCACTCACTGGAGCAGAAGATGCTTCAAGGACAGCCTGCTCCTGTGTGAGGCAACTGCAGCTCTGCCAGACAGAACAGAAGACTTGCAGTGCTAATGCTGCTTTTTGCTGTGAGTCCCTCAGTTAGACTGTTAACTCCTCTCTTGTGGCAGATGTGCAGATTAATCTCTATCCCAGCCTGCAGTGGTCCAGCTAATTTAAACACAGATGCACTGTGGAGAGCACAGAGCCTGGAGGAAGAGGGAGGGGAAGGCTGGTGTGCTTTGAAGGAAGCACAGCCTGCTAATATCTACAAAAACCCAAYGAGAAACAGATAAAACTAAATTAGCGATCTATTAAAAATAAATTAATGGCATCTGCAAATGAAACTCAATCTAAAATAATCACTCTAATAGCAGGGTCTCTGGTGAGCATTAGTGCTTAATTTTTTCTTGTATTTGATGAAGGCATCTATTAATTAAAAATATTTATACAAGGTAGAGGCTTGGCAGGAACACTCTGTACAGCTGTTCTTAAGGGAGCTGCTTCTGTTAATCAGCTATTTTAGAAGAAAACACCTCTGGTCTATGCAAGGAAGGCAATWCTGTACTTCAATAAATCACATTTAAGGCCTGTGCTTTCTAGATATTCTCTGCAGCTAGAATGAGATGAACTAGGCTGCTTTCTACAGATGATATAATACACTTCCCCTTCCCATTGTTTAGTTAGCTTGAACTGAAAAGAAACCTCCATCTTCTCCTCCTCCTTTCTTACCCCTCTTTTATTGCTAACATCKTATTGAATTGTTGAACATCCAAGAACAAAAGAAGATGATCTGATCTGTCTGAATGCATTGTACAAATGAGAAGGACAAAGCTAAACACACATTCAATAGCAGGTATGAAAATATTAYCAGACACTGAGGCAGGGACAAACCAAGGCTGTGTGTCGTTAATGAGGCTATTCAAAGTAATTTTGATGAAGTTATGATTCTATTGTCATCCAGGACTGAGAAGGAATCACTTACCATTTGAAAAAAGAAKCCTTGATCATTATGCAGCTCTCTGGGGCACTAACTCTTTCAGGATTTTCTTCTTTGTCTCCTGTCCCCCCCTTTTTTCTGTTCTTTTTTTTCCCCTTCTCATCTTTTCACTGCTATAAAAACAGAGAGGATTAGAAGTTGTCCCTGACAATGTTTCACTGTTRGTTTTGTCTTTCAGCATTTATTAGTTTGAACTCTGTATGAGGCACCTGTTGGCTGATGAGAATAAATCAACAGGAAGGTCACACATGAGTTGCTATTGTACTCCTGCCTTTTTAAGCCTGTTAGGAACTCACTGCTTTCATATAYAGGAATAAATTCTGGAAAGAGGGCAAAGCAGGCTGTTCAACACCATTTCATTATGTGAATTATGTGTGAATCGAGCAGGCTCCTTGAAGAAAAGTTAGGATTAAAGTCCTGTTGCTCGTGTTGTCATAATTAACTCAGGGTGGTGAGGGCAGGAGTCTCATGCCAGCAGTTMAGGAACCCAGAGCTGAGCTCACCARCCCCAGCTTTTGTGATGCTGCATGGAAAGAAACAAGCTCTGTGAAAGGGCAGGTGATGTCTGGATGTGGCTTTCCAAAGCTCTGATAAAAAGGCCTGGCTGTGCAGTCCATCCTGCTTGCTGAGTCAAGGATGGGTGGTATGAAAGCAAGTGATGAATGTGTTAAATTGCTAAAAATGCATGGGAGGACTCAGACTTCATAATATTTTTTGCTTATGCTGCTGCTGTGATAAAACACTGTGGCCAGGAAGGGGGAACAGCAGAACCCCCTCAAGCCCCCTCATTCTTTTAATCCAAGGGACAGAGCCGAAGTGAACTCTGGAGCAAAGAACATCTCTKTTAGAGAAGGGGAATAAAATASATTTTATTTTAGCACAMAWCTGGATRTACATCATGGCTTATGAGAATGGCYAGTTCCCCATGCCCTTTGCAAACTAAAGCTGGGCTTTACAAGATCTGTYTCTCAACAACACTGCCCATTTCTTTACCACTGCAGTGTATCCATAARCAYTCCTGAGCAATGGAACACTAAATCAATTCACTCTGGGATGGGGAGGGAAAGGGATGCAGCCCATGGCTAAGTCTCTTGGACTTCTCTCATTTTCTCAAATGCCCAGAAAAAAAAAAATACTCCTTCTTCCTTTCTTCTGTATGACCCTGATAATCTTGATATTTTTAAAATTATATTTTTTCTATTATTAAAGATACATGTTATAGATACCTTCACCATATTTTGCATCTGTGGCCAGTTTTATCTCCTTTTCCTTTCATTAGTGAAAGACACATTTAGACATTTATCTCTGGGGTTTTTTTAAATCAGATTGGGTGTTTGATGAAATATTTCCTTTCCYTATACTATTTTCTTCACCCATCCCTGCCACTTGGAACTCCAGCCAATGTGAAAGTCAAAGCACAGCCAGAACATCTTTTCATGTGCTAAGTGAAACCATTAAGAGTTGGATGTTAAATTAATTCTTTTCAAAGCTCATGACAAAGCTTTCTGCTGGTTTCAGTGAATAAAAGTTTTTCCAGGTTATTTCAATACATGAAGAGACAAATGTTACAGTGTAATTTTACATTACTTTAAGGAATATTCAAATTACAGATAGTTATAAAAGACAAAACCCCCTCCAGTTCTAACCCAGGAGGACATTTTCAAATGTTGGTAAATCAGATTACTTTTTCCATAAACTCACCAATATTCCAACTCCACTTTCACAGATGCCATATGTACCAGCATGGYAGAAATACACATTTTTCATCTTCAAGAGATGATTCCAGTTGTAATTAATTAAGAACTCCCAAACCTTTAGCATTTGCCCATCATTAAGGTGTTGCTTAATTGGCCTACACCCCAGGCACTTCATTCCACAATAAATTCTGATGATACCAGCACATTAAGCATCAAAGAAAAACAGATAATAGGAAAAATATGAATCATCATTCTWAGTGTTAGTGAACTGGCAAAAGCCTCATTGGGAAGGCAGAAACAAAGACAACTGCAGTCTGTCAGCACAGGTGAAAGAAGAGGGGCTGAGGAACAGAATAATAGTGATGAGCAGCAGAATTTKATTTCACTACCTAGGGAAGATCTGAGGGGGCTTTGCTGGCCATTTTACAATTCTTTCCCTTGACTTGTTTACTGATGGAAACGTTTGCCAAGGAACTTTAGAAAAATAGTGACATATGAACAATCTGTTGTGGCATATTGTAGTGGTGGTGTTTGTGCTGCTAGAGTTACTGAGATTTTAGCATTTTTGTAATTTGTCTTGGGGAAAAAAACTGGAATTTGGCATGAAGTTTTCGGGTACCTCCATGTTCAAGTCAGATGGTTTTCATATTTTTTTGTTACATTTCTTGTGTGAAGAAAAGCCTGAAGATGTGCTGTGTCAAGGGAAAGGGAAAAGCATGCTCAGATGGGGAAAGAAGCAGAAGGTGGGAAAAGAACCAAAAGCATTGCAAGATGAGGAGGAACAGGTGCAATCTTCTTTTCAAGGTGAGAAGAGTATTTACAGGATACTCACAGGGTCTTATGTAACTGCAAAACGAGTCAGGTGATGCCAAAAATGCCTCGTGATTTTTTAAAATTCCATTTGATTTCTGATCTGACACTAACACTGTAAGGTTTGCTTGGAGCAGAACCTCATGTTCAACTACTTGAAGCTCCACATGGCTGTGCTGTGGTGGGACACAGAACCAGCCACCAAAAATGTGGTGGCACAAGCAAACATCAGTTAGAAAGGAGCCTAGAGGGAAACTGAAGAACAGGGAAAGAGCAAAAAGGGAACAAAACACAACAGAATTGTTGATGACTAATCCAACAACAAGAGAATAAAAAGAGAATAAAAGTTAATCATAAGGGAAGCTGGGAAGTGATAAGTGTGGTCAGAATGCTGGTGTACATTATTCCATTTGGGAACCATCACATCCTGGTAATTCCCATTGCAGCTGAATGCACATGAAATACTAATTTTCTGTCAGAAGGAGAATGCTCTGCCTCCCTCTCCCCAAAGCACAGCCCACACAGAAGATCCCACACTCCTGCCAGGCATCATCCCAAACACACAGAACATCTCACCTGACACTTTGGATTAATAAGGCATTTAGGCAGCGTTATGGAAGTGTTCACTGCTGAACATCACGTCTCATCACAGCTCTGCAACAATTTTCTTGGCACTTTGAACTTTCCAGGGGTCTTTCTGAGAGAGAAGGAGGCTGAAAGAAGAGTATGACAGTGCTGTTAATGAACCTATTAGCAATCATGCTTGTTCTGTACATCTTGGGGAAGACAGTGTATGGATAATTCTGGTTTTTGCCTTTCCACGTGGTTTAGCATAGAAAAGTTGACTATAACAGCACCAAAAATAACTAAAAAATTATACTGTGTATATTTAACAAGCAGAATTGATTAAGGAAAATATAGCAAGAGGTTTGGTGTGATTAAGTGGAATTAGACATGCACATGTATCATGAGACAGAACCTATCAACATTTGTATGGGAAGAATAATGACCTGTATTACATTACCTGAAATATAAATTCATATCCATATGCAGATTATACAAGATATCAATGCATGTATTAGAAACAATTATGAGCCCAAAGAATGGCTAGCCCAGAGCTCACTGAAGGTTATTGGGATGAAAATTCCCCTCTGGGAAGTTTATTCCACAATRTATCTTCTAATCTACTCTTCAGGAGCTCACAGCAGCCACAGTTGKACACCTACTACCCTGGAACATGACTCCTACATCCTGATGTTCTTCCCATCAGTCCCTGTCCTGCTGTCTCCTACCATGAAACACAAATTACCCATAAAAATGATAATTCTCTTATTAGTTTTAAAGGTCAAACCAAATGATGTGGAAAATACGTGGTGGTGTGACACACAATTTGCATAATTGCCACAAAAAAACACCGCACTAAAGCTGTGTGAAAAAATAATAAATAAAATAAATCAAGCTCCACTCTGAGGAAATGAGAATCAGSCAGATTTGTGGTGAGAGTAAACGGGGGCTGCACCACCAACATACAAATGTGTGCAACCCAAAAATCCCCACCACATTCAGGTCTAAATTTAATCTTCTCCTTATCCCTTCCCCCCAAATATACATACACACACTCTGAAAAAGGGAAAATTAGATATTTCCCACCAATCCTGGATTTTAAACTAGTTTGTTTCTGGGTGTGGAATGTCATTTCCAAAGTGTTTATATAGCACACTGCCCTGGAGGGAGGGAGGGGACACAAAGATGACATTGCCASTCCTACCTGATGTCCCAGACAGGGCTGCACATGGGATGTGAGGGGGTTTGAGCAGAGTCAGTGCTGGGCCCTGTGCAGAGCTTGCTTTTCCCTTGCCCAGGCTCTCAAATCAAGCAGGTAAAGGACTTTGGGTTTTGGATGAAGGTGCTCTCAGCACTGCCCTTCTCTTCCAAGGCTTGCCACAGTTTGTGGATCCTGCTTCTCCTCACGTGGGGAATTCATGTGGGAACAAGCAGGAGCTTCAAAGGCACGGGGTGTGAGACCTCAGATCCCAGTGGATCCCMCAAAAGCCAAAGCAGCAGCCAATTGCCTGTACAGGGAGGAATGGAACTCTGCTTGTAGCTTAATWAATGACTTCCTAAAAGTGCTCACTCGCAGGAAACAGACCCTGGATCAATAGGGGCTGAATCAATTAAAGCAAAAGCCACACTCCAAACATCACRCTTCAAACAGAACCTGAGCTGTTTAAAAGCAAGTTTTGCATTTCTTCTAACACCCTTATGCTGCTGGACTACTTGAACTGATTACATGGTGGCTAAGCTTGGCTTATGATTTTTGAGTTATTTTAGAGAGGAATTGGACAACTCAAAAAACTGGCAATAAGTTTGACATCTGCCCATTTTTCTGAAATCTTAGGGTGCATCCCTCTCCTCTTCCTCCCTAGCACAGCAGTCATTAAATCAGCTTTTTGGCAGCCAACACAATGATATTTATTTCTGAGGTGAAGACAGCAAGTTATCCCTCTTTGTGTCAGTGAAGCATTAAACCAACTACATACTTGGTTACTCTGACTCAGTTTATTAGTACATCTTGTGTTCTTATACCTGAATTTATGTTACTGTGTTAATTATAGATATATCTATCCCCCTTCTTTTTAAAAATTAACTATTACAAAGACAGTCTTACTCTCCTTTGATTAATTAAGGTTGATCTTRCCTTACAATAATTAAGCTGACAATAGGTGTCTGCACATTAGAAAAATGGAGTATGGTGTTGAAGARAAGGTGGGTTTATTACATTATGTCTACATTTTGGATTTATARCTCAGTTCATTTCATATCATATATATTTATCATCTATGTTCTTAATAGAACTTTTTAATCAGCAGAAATAAAGAGAGATCACTTATTCATTTGACATATTACAAATTAATAAAAATGCAATGAATGAGCACCAGAAACTTTGCTGCTGCTGAAGTGCAAAGCTCTGTTATGAAATAGAAGAATGAAAATTCTTTTAGCTATCAACGGGCATTCATCTAAYTCACTGCATACATTAAAGGAATCCCCACAAGGTATCTCTTCAAGGTCAAGTTATTTTACATTTCCATAATATTAAAAAGAGGRAAAAAAGGTAATACAATGACACACTGAAAGAGGGCATTGGGTAATTAGAGATGGAACGTTTGTGACCGGGCATTCAGAAAGCTTTAAATTAATTTTAGAAGTGAGCAATACTCCTCTTTTCCTTTTTCTTTCTTTTTTTTTCCCCCCAGATCAGATTAACAGCAGCCTTAAAATATGGCTGAGCTGAATTATACAAGCATCATCATAAAAATCATTTGGCAAATGCCCATCAGAGACAGCACGGGTGGAAAAAATTCAGGCAATACTGATCAATCACTACAAAATCCTTACAGTTCTGAAATATTACCAGAAATTCATGGATGTAGCAGTTGAGTGAATGTCCTTTTTTTCCTATGCCTCTATARCATGACATATAAATTGATGTGTACTAAAACTGTCAAAGCTCAGCAAATAAACAGCCAAGTACTGCATTGTCAAACACCTGATTTTTACTTTTCCATCCCACCTCAACCCCAGGCTTTGTTTTTCCTGGCTGTGAGCTCTACCTGGTCTCTGACAGCAGATTGGAAGGGTGAGAGCCACCAACCCTTGTTCCTGCAATTGCCAGCACAGCCAGGCCTGCAGAAGTTGCAGTAAWAATAATAATAATAAATATAATAATAATAAACCACAGTCTGAAGAGACACATCAAGCAAGGGAAATATTCTTTGGAACAATGCAGTTGGATCTCAAGTGATATCTGGGCAAACTTTCCCCCACTGACCATGAACACACCCTGATGCTGGCAATGCAGGCAACCAATTAATTTCCAACCTGACAAACTCTTGGGTTCATCTGCCATAAGCTCTCATGGTGGGAATGACTGGGATGTCTGGAATAATGGTCTGCTATATCTGTAGTGTAACTTTTCTCATGCTGAGGCAGTGGGAGTAAGGAAGGATTTGAGGTTGTGACAGGTGGKGATTGCCTTTAGTTCTAGATTTGATTTGAATGAGCAAAAAAACATTTTTTATGAGAAACGTCAAATGAGAGAACACACTGGAAAGGTGGAAGAGAAACCCAGCTGCTGTTATCTGACCATTGAAACAAACATTTCAGTGTGAACACATTGAATTTAGGTTTTAGGAAGAGCCTGGGTCTGTATAGGAATGGACTCTACTGAAAAGCAGCAACCAAATGCTCCTAAATGCAAATTGCCTCCTCAGCCACCCTCCCTGCTGACAGTCAGTRCCATCATTTGGAGGCTGGGGGTGCAATAGTGGTGTTACTTGGAATGGTTTCAATGGCACAACAGCAGTGATTTGTCTACCTAAGGCTGGTCTCGACAGTAGCTGCTGAGACACCAGAGTCAGGCCAAGAAAAACATAATTATGGATTATTCTGACAGCCAGTCTGTCAGGAAATTATTGCCTAACCTACAGCTCCTCGTGGCCCATTCCCAAAAATGAGGAAGGCTCGAAACAGATCACAACCAAATGTATTCCAGAGCAAGAAGAGCCAATTCCCTGACCCCTGTCCCCCTGCAGAAGACACAGGATGCAACATTACTTATGCCTGATCAGACAGACAGCAGGGAGGAGGGGTCTGGCACAAACAGCAGCTCCTCTCAGAGGTTTCAGCTGCTTGCCTGAAAGATGTCAAGGTAATGAGTCCTGAAGTGAGCTCTGTGAGGTGTTTATTTTCTGACACAATGCTGTGTTTTGTTTTTTTTTTTTTTTTGAGTGACTAAACCTTGTGGTGGTTTGGAAACACTATTTCTTTTTCTCTTTATTCAAAAGGGAACCAAGCAACAAGATCACAAACTAAGCCAGTGAACGGAATGGAGCCCTGTGAAGTATTCTCACAGCCATTTTTCAAGCGCTGCTGTCCAGATTTTTGTAAGAGGTTTGGAAGCATTTCCCTGTGTGAACCGAGGTACAAATGAATAGAGAATGCAGAACAAATGACATCATGCTGATTTGCTGGGGTTTCATCACATTCTCACTGGGGTTAACATGGAATGCTGTTCTGAGCCTTCTGTCACTCTGTTTTATAAGCAAGCTGCAGCAGGACTTCTGTCAGCAGAAGTGAAGTGAACCAATTGAGGGCAGTATATCATCTGCACAAGGACTTACTCTGAAATGGAGTGTGTGTTTGTTCAGCCAACCAACATTTTTTTCAGCCAACTAACTTTTCTTCCTCATCAGAAATTTTTTTTTTCCAGCAGATTTTCCCAGCCTGTTACAGTGTGGATGTTATGACACACCAAAAATCCAGCCTGTTCTTGTCTGTACAGAACAGAATATTGTTCTCTGCCTTAGCCTCTCAGTGATCACCAAACAGTTCAGCAAATTATTGCTGCAGGAGGTCTGAAGCAATTTATGCTTTTTTTTTTTTTTTTTTTGCAAAGACCTACTGTTATTTCTCAGCAGTCACCATAGAAAAATATACATTGAATACCTTATTGCTTTTTAGCATTCATAGAGTTTGTAACAAACACWTTAGGAGTTGTCARAAGSCAGAGAGAGGCARGGCTGCTGCACTCCAGGTTCCATGAGGAGGGAGGCTGWGTGTTTATCCCTAACAGGTGCCCATAAAACACAGGTGTATGAGCAATAGATGTGCAAACATGTGCACAGCTCACTGCAGACAGAAACACCAAGCACTCACACCAACAAGCAACAGCTTCCTCTTGCTCTCCTCTCTGCTTGAGCAGGTTAAAAGCCTGTTCATGGAAAATACACACACACAAATACATTAACACGTGTATTTTCACACTAACTGACCTCAGTCTATCCACCAGCCTGCCCCCAATCTTTGTTCTCCCCAGCTGCAGCACCTCAGGCCCACAAATGTTCTTCCATCCACATTAAATATCCCTCCAGTGACTGGCCTCAGCCTATCCAATACCTTGCCCTGGTTCCTTCCCAAAGCACCTTGATCCCTCTCTCCTTTCCTTTGTCTCCTCCCTGAAGTCAATAATCTCARCAGCAGATTCAGGACTAACCACCCAGTGCTCCATTCTTCCTGCAGAACGAGGCATTCCTCAGAGGCACAGTGAATTAAGAAGTGATGTTGTGGTGCAGCAACACAAATAGATGTARAGCTTAGCAATACATTTGCTATGCAACCAATTTAATCTACAAGTTAATACAAAGCGTTTCTGATCTGCATTCTGATTTCACTGTTACATGCTGGTGCTTTCTGGCTGTAAGCTTTATACACAACTACAAAGGTATGTGAAATCAGTATATATCTACACTTCCTGTATGATATTTTTATAAAGGGACTAATTATTTTGCCTCACTCTAAGTTATGCATAAGGCATAGAACACATATTTCTGCATATATGAAAACAAGAGCACACACAAATACAATTGAAACTCAAAGATCTTTGGATCATTTGAGGCTAACAATGAGGTGCTAAAGCTGAGGCATCACCAGCATGCTGGTTTTGGGGCTGATTGTACAGAAAAGGTCCATTTCAAACCTGGATCCTGTAGTTTCCATGCAGATCTGTTTTGTCCCAACCACTTTCTGATGATTTACTGTAAATGGACAACCTGTTGTAAGAATGGCTGACTCAAGGTGAGAGGCTCAACAGCTGAAACACAACAAAGCAACAACCTGACTGCTTAAATGGCCTGAGATGTTGCTATCAACAAAATCAACAGGGCAGTTTAATATGGAGCCTCTATCCCTGATTCATGGGACCAGAAACTCTGATGARCCCTAAAGGGGATCTTGCTGTCTGCAGCACTGAAGGAAATCTTCCACAGCTGAAAAGCTCAGAAGGAAGGGGAAAAAACCCCCGACAAAACAAGAACCACCCCAACAACCTAGAAATCCAGGTACTTCCTAGTCTTGGGGCAGGGAGAGACTGTCTTATTTAAAAGGGTCCTGCACAGACCAGAGAGTCCCACCCTGTGGGTGATCACAGGACAGGAATTAACAGAGCAGATACAGACTTTGGTATTTCTGTGGGTTTTTAAAAGGCAGTGCACTGCAGACCAAGCTGCAAACACCTTTTGCCTCCTCATAGGAAAGGAGCTTCCTGTGGGTGCAGTGGAAGAGCCAGCTGTTCCCCAATGTGAGACAGATTTAGCACACAGAGTGGGCTCAGTATCATCCAGCCAGGCTGTGCTGCAGTTCTGTAATTTGGGCATCTGCTGAAATRCTCTTTTGCATTMYAACATGCARTTCAAATGCTCTGCTCCTGGACAATTGGTGATTGTGATGAACTTGGCACTCAGTGTGGACACCAAGAGCCATGGAAAAGCACAGAAATGACTGGGCTGCTTTTCACAACCAGGATCCTAAGAGCTCAGGGGATTAAGTGTTAAAAGTTTTGGTTCAGTCTGTTGTAAAGAAAACAGATGCAGATTTGTATTCAGCTGAACATCCCAAAAGTTTGAGATGGCTTCGTGCGATGATGATTTGCAGCCATATCATCTTTGAAGACAAGASATGAATCATCTGCAAAATTAGCTGCAGGTGGATGCTCAGGTCTTGGGAGGCTTGAAAGATTCCAGGCTGTTTGGAAAGGTTTCAAATTTGTACCCACAGCCAGTTCAAAATGAAAGGTGAACCAAAGCAGCTCATACACATTGCAATAGACTGAGGAGCTCTTTTGTCTGTCCCCTGGAGGAAACTTCTGGCTTAATAAAAGGCTGCTAAAAAGAAAAATRGTATTTCTTTTCATATATTTTCCCCACATTGTAAAAATCTCTTTGTTGTTCTCCTGTACTGCTGTTGTCTGCCTGCCATAATTGAACAGCCCTAATGCAAAAAGAAATATTAGACAATCTGAACACAAACATAATGGGTATTGAAAAAAATCCCTGGCAACAGGCACAAGCTAAACAAACAAACACAAAAATTATCTTGCTGAGACACAGCATTTCTATTAAAGCAGGCAAAGAGATGAAATGCCTTTGTGTTTGAAAGCAAGACATTTCTCTATATACTCATATATAAATTCAACTCCAGCTAGTTCCACACTTTTGTTACAAAAACTTTTGTGATTTTGGAGCATGGACATCTGATTTTAGAGTGTCCTGGACACACCTTGGCTACTCAAACCTGTCACAAAGGGTTGGAGAACAAGAAAGGGAAGAAACCAGACTGAATGTTGATCAGCACACTGATAAATAACAGCTGCCATGAAACCACCTCATGTTTTTCTGACCAACATGATCTTGCAAAAACATATTTTAATATATTTTAGGTTAATGTTTCAGGTTGCACAAGGAAATAAAGTTCACGTGGAACAGAGCTTAGAAGAATAACCAAGGGGTTTGAGATGAAGAGCCATCAGAAGCAAAGAGACAGTACCACCCACGTTTGTAGATTTGGTAGCATTGTTTTGTTCTAAAATCAGTTCATATCAAACAATATAAAGAAAGCTTTATGTGTTTTTGCCTTCCCTTTTAGTTGTTTAGACAGAACAACAAATTAAGTGCTTTTGACAACAGTTTGRAGGACAAGCCAATGAGGAATGAGCTATAAATCATACAGGGATTTAATTAAAAAACCAGATGTTGAAAAACCAAGAAAAGTGATCACTGATTTGAATTTTCCAAACTATTAAAGAATGACAAAGATAAAAATGTAATTAGCATACAAACCTATATCTTCCAAGAATTTAGAGAGGAACAATAACATTAAATCTGGAATTTCCCAAGTTCTATTAAGATATCTACACCCATTGTTGTAACTCCAACCTCTGGCAAAAAATATTAGTACCTTTAATTCTCACCAGATCTGTGAGAGTGGCTGTCAGCTTCCTATTGTTCCTGCTAAATATTTTAGGTATTTCTTCCACATAATAATATAAGATAAAAATATATACATACATCCATATAGGAAATGTAAATATAYACATACACACAWATATACACATACACACACACATACTTTTATGAAATATATAAATTTTTTCTCTCCACCCCTCAGGCCACAGTAGAAATGTACTTTGCTGGCTTTACAAGCATGACATCCCTCAATGATAACTTGAAATGAAAGAGATTAAATTGTATGTGAGTGCAGTATCAGTTCTAAACATGTCAGGGCTCTAGGCACTCAACTGTGTGAATCTTTTGGAATATTCAAATATGCCCTTTTCAAAAAATACTGGAGAATAATGCTAATTAAAAACATTTCTCTCTGGGCAATATAACATTCTACCAATCCTTAATTGGCACACACATTTCTCACAACAGTCCTCTTGACACAGCACAAGTTTTGTGAGTGAAAGATTSTCCTTATCTCTGTTTTTCAGCATTTCTTCTGTTATTTTGGGATCCTTTAGCTGATATTGTGCAATTTATTTCTGGAATGAGAGATGGCAGATAGTATGGAAATCAATTAAWCAAGCCCCATGGATGTCTAACAACACAAGCACATCTTAACTACTTCTCTACATAAAAAGGACTTTTCACACTGTGGCTGGGCTAGTGTCCAACGTAGGTGATGTGGAAACAAACTCCCTTGCTGGATCAGCCAGTGAGAACTGAAAATCCACACTAAAAYATCTTCTGCTCAACTGGAAAGTTCCTTCCTACCAGTCCCATTTMCTGAAATTCCTAAAGGTTCTGTGATGATGTCACTGCCCCCAAGAAAGCTGTAGAGGACTGTTCAAGCAGGAGTGGATAAAGCCAATAAACACCAGGAGAGTTGTGCTGGAATGCTGATATTTGGGGGAATCACCTTTTCCATAGTACCAGAACGAGGAGCACCTGTGCTCCTGCATTTCTCACCAGCTGAATGGGAACTGGAGCAATTCCCAGAATGGGAAGATGTCACAGAACTGGTGATTCTATACAGGCTCTCCTCAAGTATTTGCTGTCAGGGTAACCAAGGGTTTATCTTACTCCTGCCACTGACTCCTCCTTCATGCACCCAAAATGCCACACCACAGGGCAGAAGTTCTCATGCCTCTTTGGGAACCTCCTCAGCAGGGAGTGTCCTTCCCCTTTCTCCAAGGCACAGTTCTCATTCCTGTCAGAAGCAACCTCAATTTTTTCCTACATAGGATGGCCACTACCTGAGAGAACTACTAACACAGATAAATACTCACTAAAACACCACAGCATGCATCTGAGGACTCTGCTCCATGCAGCAGCCCTTCAAGAGGAAATTTTTATGGTGCAAGTAAGGAAAGAAATCAAGAAGTGTCTCAAAGCCTTGCTGATGGTTTTACAAATAAATGGCTCCAGTATAAGATGTCTGATTCTGATCAGCACACTGATAAATAACAGCTGCCATGAAACCACCTCAGAACAGAAAGTCAGAAGGGYCCAAGTCACATTTTTTGTGCTTAGTCAGGCTTCTGTTTGGCACTGAGTTTCTGTAAGTCTGGGCACTCTTAATACATCAAAAGGAAAGTTGTGTCCTTCCTGCCTTATGAAAATCAATACCCAAGTGTATTATACTGTCTATCAGACAATAATTGGTGCTGCCTTCTGGAAGCACAGTGCTGACTGAAACAGCAACAGAGCTCCAGCCCAGCAAGTCACCTACAATGGGTTTTGCTTAATAAATAGTGCTTGATTAGTGGCTACTCCAAACCCACGTCCAAGGTGACTGCAGATTGAGATCCAMAGATCAGGAATGCAGAGTTTGGAAATGCTGGTCAGGTGACTGGAACAGCAAAGATTTATTAGCTGTAGCCTCCACTCATTTTGGGCTGTTTTGCATTTTTTTCTGACAGGGGTTAGTTCAGAATGTTCCCTTCCTTTCCAGGGTATCAGATTTCCAGTGGGGTTTTTAGAGGTGAAATCTGTGCAGCACTACACTCAGGGTAAAAAACTGCACTCAAAACTGATCTAGTGCAAAAGCATAAGCAACAGAGTGCCATTCCAGCCTCACAGAATGGATGGAGGTGACAGAGCTGACCTGAACCTGGGTAAGCTGAAAATAATACTGTGAGTGGACAGCAATGGATGGTGTGCAAAGTGCACTCAGAAGGAGAAGCCAGAATGGGAAGATGTCACAGAACTGGTGATTCTATYCAGGCTCTCCTCARGTATTTGCTRTCAGGGTAACCAAGGGYTTCTCTTACTCCTGCCATTRACACCTCATTCATGCACACAAAAGCTGTTGCAGGGCCACGTGGGCTCAGGAAAACAAAGAACATTTCCAATGTTGCTACACAGACACAGGTATGAGYGTGTATGACAACTTCCCTTTGACATGGAAACCTCCAGATGCCTCTAGGGAGTGTCCAAGTACGTGTCAAGATTTGGAACAGTTGGGATCAGGTGTCCTTTAAGTCTGCCTTGTCTAAGTCCAGGCAATCAGGAAGAAGCAGCCAAAAGAATATTCCAGTCAGAAACCCTCTGCTCCTGTGGTCAGGGAATTAACACATCACCTATGCACAGAATATGTTTTTGCTTATGAAGTATTAATGTTAATATGATTTCACCCCAAATAAATAGGATGATAGCTCTATTTCTGTAAATGTGCTCTTAAGAACTAGTTTGAGKGAGCCAGTTTTAGTCCATCCATTGAATAATAAAGCAAACCCTAAATGAGGAGGGGAAAAAAATAGCAAGAGCTTGAATTTMGGGTCAATTCTTTCAAGCTCCATAAATCTTCAGTGTCTGTCAAGGTGTCTGCAAGGCAATACCTGTATCTGAGCAGCAGAGATTAAAGTAKAAGATCAATAGCTGCAATCAAAATGTGTTTCTTTTTTTCCCCTCTTTCTCAAATGGTAGCTAAGAAGACCTGGAAAGAATTGAGAATATGTCAGCAAAAAGCAAATAAACTCCAGAGATACAATCTGYTCAAACAGAGGCTGGTTAAACGTGTTACTGTTTGGTAGCAAGCACTGGAACATTCCCAGAGCTCTGCAACTTGTGGAAAAAAAYAAGAATAACCAAGAAGCTGATCCTGGTATTCTCTATGTACAAATACTCAAGGACAACAGTACAGAGGCTGAGCCAGGACTCACTGCAAAAGAGTTGCAGTGATTTGGGGGAAGAAAGCAAAGAGCTTCTATTCCAATTTCACTTCTATGTTTAACCCCAGCTGCATCAGGAGCAGTAATCTCCTGCCAGAAAGGCACAAAAATTCCTGTGCCTTTCGTGGATCATTCCAGAACGAGAGAGATGCAATTTATCACACACAGAAGGTGACAAGTTTGCACATGCAGGGCCACGAGAGTAACACAGCAGTTCCCTGTGTACCCTGCCAGCCTTTGGAGTGCAGCACACACCTTTGGAGAGCAGTGGCAGGCTGTGAGGAGCTCCACTTCAGCAAAGCTTGCCAAGAGTGCACTTCAGGGCCTAAACAAGAGCCAAGTTTTTGGGCTCTGATGCATGGAAAAGCCCCAGTGTCTGTTGAAGTTAAGGGTTTGTTAGAGRGTGCCATAAAGAGCTCGATGGAAGCAAAGAGACTGGGATGTGACAGCAAAGAACAGAGATAAAGTTACATTTTGCCAAAGGGATAAGCATTAGCACTTTAATGGCCATATGATAATCTAAGTACAGTTCTTATAGATAAGACTGAATGATATTTTCTGGTGAGCAATACTCCAAGAACCAGTATCTAATAAAGGGGAAGAAGAGTTAATTAAATCATAGTTTGAAAATGGACAGGTTGCCACGTCTTGGAACTTCCCAAGTTTGTAGAGTGCAATCATCTGCTTAAAGCACAAGAAWGTCTAGGGCAGCTGCAATCTAATTGAAGAAACATGCATGTTGTTTTAAAAATAATGTCCTCCACACTTGTTTTCAAGGTAAACCTATTAATTTCTCTTTCATCTTGTCTAGCAAGAGATCTGACACGAAGGAACCTGACGTGCATGAAGCAGCCTGCACTTTTGTGGGTGGCAAATCTGTTCACTGACAAACTCCTAGAAAACCTGCAGGCTCTGGAGGTCCCCAAAAGCAGCAGGACAATCTGCTCCAGACCTGCCTGGGCCTCAGCTCCAGGTGAATAACACACATGACAATATTGCAGGGCATTGTTCTCTCTTGGCAAGCATCTTTGGCAAATGGCAGGAGAGCAGGGAGAAAAAATTASAGGTCGTGAGGATCACCATGAAAATGGATTTATTGGCAAATGCCTGTTGCAAGATAAATAACTGCAGAGAGGCAGGAGCTTCAGAACACCTGTGTTCACCAACTGCCTTGCTAATCACCACAAACTGTCCATTTCCATGCCTGCAGTTCTGCATCACAACACTCAGAGCTTTTTCTTTGATAAACTGAGCATTTGTTGCTGCTGTGTTATTGCTGATATGAGCTACAAGATATACAAAGTCAAGTTGTATAAATTATGTCAAAACAAATAATTTAAAATGCTTAGTTTAAAAATAAATTGGAGTACAAACAGGCTTAGTTTTCCTGTCAAAGCTCCCTCTTTTCCTGTGCCAATCAATTTTGGGTAGAAACTATTTAAAACCTACCTCTGGATAAATGTTCACCAAATCTGTAAAACCCAAGGCTAGTGATGATAAAATATAGCAGCAGTAAAATTACTCTTAATTATCAAACCCATGGGTTCATGAGACTACATGAAAACTTGGGAAGCTCTCAGTCTAAGAAACAACCAAAAGGCATCACTACAAGAAAAAGAAAGAAAGAATCTATATAACCAAAGGTGTCTGCACAATTTTGATTTAGTACTGCAGGTTAATCCAGCCTAAACTACTATCAAACAGTAATGACACCATTTATCATTTTTTTAACTGGAAGTGATGACAAGATCTCTAGAGCTGTGTGGGGAAACAGGAATTTTGGTTCCTCAGAAGATACAGAATTTGGATTCTCCGAACTGAAGTGGAAAATGCAAAAATGATACCAAAAGCATTTAACAGGGACATTTTAAAAAGTCATTTTAGTTCTTCAGACATAGAGATTATTTTGATTTTTAATTTTTTACCATGTTAAAAAGTTGAAATGAATCTTAACCACAAAAATCCCAAATTATAYAAAGTGGAGCCTTCTACAATTAATCATTTACTCTTTCATTATTCCAAGCTTATACAGGAGGAAATTTATCTACTCCCCTCCTCCCCAGTGAGGCATATTTTGTTCATCAGGCGCTTATTTAAAAATACTCTGCTAATTTCCATGCACATTGCAGAGAAAAAAAAATAGCTGCTTTTTATAGATTTATTTAATTCACAGATGCTATTTTAATTGGTCTCCCATACAATTGTGTCTCACTGGGAATCTGGATGGCTCTGGGGAATTGGCAGCAACTTGCAGAGCTTTTCCAGGTCAGTGATTCAGATGGAACCAGCGTCACTGGTGGCTGAGAATTAATGKGGAGAAAACGACTTGATGGCCTACATGAAATAAAGCAATGATTTCACTCCAGTTGTGGTTTGACAGATTACCAGCAAAACAAATCAGTGCTCTTATGGGGTTTTTTTTTGGAAATAAACCCAGAAAATTAAATTCTGCAAATTATCTTTGCCATTAAGGCTGAACACAGCCTTCAGAGTCACAAGCATGAAGCCTTTCYTATCAGTTCACCTTTTTCATGATTATTTATGGAGATTTCATGTTTGTTTTTTTCCCAAATTCTGTCACTTGAACATTCTGGGAACAGTTTGCCATGCTCTGCTTTAGACTAAGGTGGTGAATCTCTTTCAGCTTCATCTGTTGTCCCAGGGTGGGYGGAAGGGAGAGGGAAGAAGAAGGGAAGGAGATACTTGTCCTGCACAGAACCTCACTGAGGGAATTTGGAGCATCTTTCTGCAGTGATGGAGAGACTGCCTTGGGCATGTAACCYTTAGAAGGATAAAATTTGCTTTTGTAGCCTTCTCCCTCCTGCCCCTGCAAACACATTGCAAGTATTAGGCTAGATTGTCAGAAAATGTGTCAGACCACGAGCTGGGATGAGAACAGGCTAGCACAGCAGTAAGAACTTCATCCCTCAGCAAAGATCCTATTAAATCCTAACTGGATGTTTTGCTTACAATTTCTGGTAAAAATAAGCAGTTTTCCACCTCACACTCCTGTTTGATTAGCACATGCTTGTTTTCTAAACTCTCATTCATCCTACCAACAAGGCTTCTCCTCAACAACTGSCTTTTAAAACTGTTAAAAAGACATAGCTCAGGCCTTTGCTTCCTTTTTTTTTTCCCCTCACAGAAAGAATTCACTAAGAAAACTTGCATGTGAAGTGAAATATTGTTCTCACAGGCCAYAAGATCCTGCAGTTTTCAAGGACTGGATGCACTGATTCAGCCAAAATTAACATATAGGACCAGGGTGAATAGAGATGCACATGTTCTTCAAATTCTTTATAACCTTTCCTGTTATCTCATTAATTCCTACAAMAAAACCAAACCCCAACCAAAGCCAAAACCCAAGGAGATGAGTTTCTTCCTGTTTACTTTGGCTCTCAGTGGTGCACCAACACAGGGATATTTGGGCTGTTTTTCCTGTGAGGTTTGTAATGAATTGCCTCTGGTAACAAACTAATGAGGTTGTCAGAAGCTACAAGAAAACAGTTTTGCAATTTATATGAGCAGGATAGGGCCTATTCAAAACATATAAAAAGGTACACAAAATCCATCTCTSCTCAGAGCTATAGAGAGAAGAAAAGGCATGAATGTCTTTGTTTAGTGTCATTTAAGTTAAAAGAGTAAAAAGGCAGAATGAGAAATGAAAAATTTCCCAGGAGAAAAAAATGCAGAAAGAAACCTAATGACCCATTTTGTCTATGGCAATGGAATTGGGAAGCAATATGCAGCTAAAGCCCAGCTAGTRAGCACTTGTCTGGTTTTGAAAGCAAAATTTTTCTACTTCCTATTCGTAACTTATTCAACAGTGCTTTGTGCCAGGAAAGAGAAATTGTCTRTGCCTAAAGATTTCTTCTCTGCTTCACATACTTAGGAGATCTGGAGTTAAGAAGTTCAAATTCAATTTACAATTTATGACTCCCATGAGAAGTTTAGAAACTCAAGCTCACTAGAAAGAGGGAGGAAACCAAACTTCTGTTATTCACACTAAAGGCAGAGGATGCTGAGCTTCCTTCTGTGCAACAGTGACAGCTGATTTTCTGCCTGTTTTTTTTTTTCCTCCTGCTATTCAATGGTCAATTTGCAGCTAGCTTTATTATCTCCTGAAAGTGTCAATGGCTGGGAACAGCTGTTTGAAATCCACGGCAATCCCCAATTCCACAGSAGAATTTAAATAGGTAAACTGCTGTGCAGTAATCCAGAAATTAGCAGGGATAATACATCATCTTTTACTGTGGCTGTCAGYTCTGGAAGGTCTTGGTTGAGTGCCAGGCTGTACAGGAGGCTGCACACCACAGAGCCTCCTGACAGCWCAGCTCTGGGAACCTGCATGGCAGTCCCCAGGCTTCCAGGATCTGCCTGAGCACAGAAAAAAAAAAGCAGCACAAAAAGTGACAAGGGGTCATTCTAATTACCAGGAACAAAGCAGTGTGGAGGAAGATAATTCCCAGTCACAGGAAGTGGTATTGTATTGATACCCAGGMTGCAGTAAGAGATGAGCTGGTGACAATTTGCATGGATCAGTTAAAGGTGCAGTTGTTTAAGTGAACAGAGTACCCAGGGTYAGTTTGTTAACCCAGTGAACAACATTCATGCCTTGTCACACTGCCATGGAAGCATGTGGGATGGCAGAATAACTCTGTGCCAGAGTATACACACACACAGCTCTCAATCCACACTCATCCTCAAGTGTGGAAGAACTTCTGCTCAAWTGTGAGTCACTTCTGGCTTACTGAAGCTGCTTCTCCTGGGGAGACAGGATGTAAGGCACACAGGTGACAGGGGTACAGAGTTATCCACAGAGAACCCATGGATCCCTAGAGAAGCTTATGGATCAATACTCTAAGACCAAAGGGACCAGGTCAAATCAAGTTCTGAAAGCAGGATGGAAACAGGCAAGAAAGACAAGGCAGGACTGTGAAAAACTTGGCCTAGACACCTCAGCAGCATCATCTGCAAGTCGAGACCTCTCATCTTAAGCCTGAGGCTCTCATTCCTCTCCCTTTTCCAAGCTCCCTGCTGCTGCTGAGCTGAGGYTCTRCAGCYCYCAGCTCCCTTCCCAAGGCAATGGRCAGTGCTTTTCTCTCTCCCCCTAGACCAGGTGGTGATGCACAGCAGTTCAGCAGCTGCCACACAAGGCACTGAGCCAATCTAGCAGGGCAGACAGCAGTGGGGTGGAATTCCCATCCCAAATGTTAGGAGTCCTTGCTTGCAGGTGGGCTGTGCTGGATGCACTGCAGTTGGTGGGGGACCAGAAGSACACACTGAAGGAGAGGAATCCACAGGCTGCAAATACAGAGGGATGAGTAGTTCTTATTCCACTTGAAGCCAAGGTAGGACCTGAGAATTCAGCTGAGGCTCCAGAAGGCTTGGGSGTTTTCCAGCACCACCACAGCCAGRAGCAGCTTTGAGGAAAAGCAGCCCAGGCAGCTGCTGGTGCTGCTGGAATGGGTGACCCTGAGAAGCAACCTGGGGTTGCAAAAATGAAGTAAAAGAAATCAATCTCACACTGTGTTTTCACATTCCTCATACAGACCATACTTGGCTGGAAAATTAACAGCTACAATCACATCATGTGGTGAAGCAACCTCAGATCATTGGTCATGACTACTTAAATGTCTCAGTCCTAAAATACAGGTTAAGGGGWATTTCTTATGGGTGAACAGATGAAGAGAATTTCAAACAAACACTCAGTGAGATATTGATTCTTRTATGYATATATTTTTWWAAAATGTAAATCATCCTKKGGGGTTTTTKGKTKGKTTKKTTTTWWTTKGKTKGKTTKGGRKTTTTTTATGGTTYATCCAATCCTCTGTAAGCTGCTTAAAATGTCTCCTAATTTAAAATACACACAAGCTCCAGCTGATCATCCTTATTGCTCTTCATTTAAAGGAAATATTACACAAAGTGAGAATATTTTTGGTGTAGCTAAAAGAATTTGGGGTAGCAACACTGCCCAGCAAAGAGTTCACAGTAAATTCTTTGGGGGGAAAAAAAAATCATTTAACAGCACTAAAAGCATTGCACAGATGAGGAGTGCACACATTCCAGGGACAGATGTTCCCTGCACCACAGAGTATCCTAGGAGGCTGTTGTTAGCTGAGGAGAGCAGGCATCATTTTCACTGCTCCAGGAGAAAGCAGTGAACACTTCACATGTAGGCACTTTGGAAATGTGCCTGAGTGACACACAAGAAGACCAACTCAAGTCCCAGCAGAAAAGGAAAATTAAATGTGAACAGATGGGCTAATTCAGCATTTTCAAGGAGTGGAAATTTCTTTCACTCAAACGTGGAAGAAACCTAGCCAGCTCCAGATGAAAAGGCCTGTCTCAGTTCAATCTTCAAGATATAATAACAAACTCTTCATTTTTTTTCCCCCCCTCCATCAAATTAGTCTTCTTGAGGAAGCTGGCATTTCAGTGGTTTGAAGCAGTCAAATAACCTTCCYACTCCTGGGGATTCAGTTTCAAATCAAAATTCAAGGTACCACTCACTGGACTTGTTGCCCTCAGTCTATTCAAGAAAAACCAAGCCCATCTGCGCTGTTTGCTATTTATGTGTGCCAACATCATCTGYTTGGAAAAGGTCAGGGTAGAAGAAAAAGCTTTCATAGGTCACCCTGTGAGTGCCCTACCAGAGGCACACACTGATACTGAAACAACTCATTTCAATTTCCCAGCATAAACTGATGATCCCTTACTTTTCTCTCTGTAGGATCAACTGCAGCTCTACCCAGCTCAAGTTCTCAATTTCAGAGTGATAGAATTAGTCCTAGAGAGTTGCCAGTTTAGCTGCATAAACAAACCCACAATTCATCATCATCCACAAGTTTGCAGCACCTTGAAAAAGCTGGAAATATAGGGAAAAGTAAAAAGCCCCAGAAGTAAAAAAAAAGCCCAACCCAAAACCTTACACATCTGATCATTATTTTAGCTATTTTTCAGTTAGACTGGTTTTCAGGCAAGCAGTGCAAAGGGAATCAAAGCACAAGTATTTGCTGTTTAGATGAGCAGGATTCAAAGTCCTCTCACTCTGGTTTTCCCTTTGTAAACTTTCCTCTGCTACTGGGGTTTGTGATACATCACTTATCCAACAGGGGCAAGCTCCTTCCTCTGGCAGCCTTCACAACACAGAAGCTTTCACYAGAGCAGGGAGGGAATTTCTCTCCAGAGAAAGCTTCAAATTGGCTTCAGGCAGGTTATTGCAACTTAGCAATAATAATGTGGACTTTTGGAGTTCTGTGCAAGCCAGGGAGGGGATGAGCCCTTCAAAAGCATTTGCTGGATTTGCTTCTTTCCTTGCCAAAGTGCTGTTTCCTCAGCCCTTGATCACCACACCASAGTTTGATCATTCTCCCCCACATTCTGCCCTCAGCTGTTCACAGTTTCCTGTAAGGAACATGGCTGAGTAGAATAAAAGAACATAGGACAGTGAAGTGACTCCTTTCAGTAATCATCTCCAAAGAAAGGAGAAACCAAGTGAGATGGACTGGCTAAAATAAATTTTGCCTTAGCTTTCCAAACCAGGAGCACCTATGTGCTTTCAGTAACCTTTCAGTTCTATTGATCCAGATCTTAGGTTCCTCTTTTTTTCCTAACCACATAAGAAAACTGCTTCTGCTGGCAAGAGTTCTGTTTATCTTTAATAAAAATTAGTAAATAAAAAGTGGAAAAGGGGGAAGAGTATGCCCTTCCTTTGTTGGAGCCCTTTGGTAATTGTGTTTGCTTTCATTAATTTTGATTATACAGCAATGAGTGCAAGATAAATTCACTTTGCAGGCAAACTAATAAATACAGCACTGAGGTCTATAGCAAAGGCAGGACTAAATCTGTCCACAGGTAAAATGTGCTCAGGTATTCTATTCAGACAGGTAGCCTTAGCTTTCACTGAACTTCATTTCTGCAAATAAAAATCAAAATTTGATTAAGGTGGGTCATGACTTGGTAGATTTAATTGGAAGATGGTGCATTTTTGTTGTGAGCTGCGTGTTTGTTTGGAAGCAGCAGTATGGGGGAAAAAGCCACCCTAAGTCAGAAAATGATGCCTGCACAGATACTACTCTTCCACGAATTGAAAAGGAAGCAGTTGCCTGTTTTTCTGATGGTGTTCATTAGCCCACTGTCCCATACATCACGAATTAAAGACCCCCTGAAGATTAAGAAGGGAGACAGGAGATCGAGTCTGTGCATGTGCTCAGAGATAACTCACACTGAAGCTGTCACTGAGGCTCCAGCCAGCCTTTAGTGCAGCTGATGATGTAAATAGAAAGGTAATCAGGCTAAACTCAAATGCTTTCTGCATAAGTATAAATGGTATTTAGCTGGGACAAAGGAAAGCTGAGTTGTAACCGGATCAGGCTTGGAAGTGCCATGGAAATGTTTGTCACCTCCATGGTGCAGTGATCACAGAATTAATCACAGTTAATTGTTAATCCTGAGCAGTTCTGCAGTGCAGATCGATAAGGCTCCCTGACAATGGCTGGGTTTGATGAGCAGGTGGGTAGAGTTTTRTAGCCAGGATTTAATTGATTTGTCAAAAAATACTTCAGTTTACCGAGCACAGAARGACAGATTGAAATTCGATTTACCTRAYACAATGCAAAAACTGTTCAAGTAATAAGCAAAAATAAAATTTGCAGAATTAGATTTTAATAAATATTAGTTCTAAATGGAGCACTGCACTACAATTATAAACTCCTTACTTTGTTAAAGAAAATCTTTGAAAAAGCTARTTCAGCTAAAATAAGCTCAAACATTGTTTTGAAAACAAGAAATAAAACATAGGCTATTCAGASTATTTATGTACTCTTCTTTCCTTTCTTCCTTCCCTAAAACAGAGACCAGTTCAATAACAATTCCATTTGCCAAAAGCACTGCTGTCACCAGATTAGGGGCCTTTAAGAAGTTCTGATCAAAACYACCCCTAATGGTTAATTTGCTTTGTTCTAGTCCCTGCCACCTTTCACCAGGCTCAGGARCTCCTGCTGCCTGGGACATGCCAGCCACATCCACTCAGCTATTTGTGCTTTCATTAGGAACATAGCACCACAGATATATTTTCAACCGTGCAGCCAGCAAAGTAGTTAAAGATAAATCAGTGGAGCTATAAAACCCGAGGGAGCTAAAATTGCTAAGCTCACAAATAGCAGATTACATTCCCCAAAATCACAATCAAACAKCACTGTGCTCCTGATTTCAAACAGTCCTGTTCCAGCTGTGCTCATTACTCACTATTCAGCACTTCCTTTTTTTTTTTTTTTGAAGATTTTTAGGGCCTGAAATTCTCACACTGGTATTTATAACATCCCAAAGGAACACTAAAACAGCTCCCCAACACTTGGTCCCAAGTTCTGTTAGGCCAAACCCCACACAGACAAAGCATTTCTTCTCACACATTTATGATGTTAATCCATCATTGAAGACAACACAAAATAATTCTCAAAKCTCCAGAGCTTCCAATAGCTAAGCATCACTTCCTAATACCCCAGATCATGATCAATAATTTTCTGTATTGCTTCCAAAGTAAACCTTGCAGCACACCTACCCACAGAACTGAACTGCCAGAACTGCTGCAAATTTCTTTGGCTCAGGCTCATGATGGACACYCAGGAAAACTCACAGTTCAAGCTAGGTGTGTAATAACCCTGTAAAAAGCACAGTAAGACCATAACACCTAAAAATGGATTCATAAGTCAGCACAGTGGAGGAGGAAGGGCTTGCTGGTAGCTGCCTGAGCCATGTAATAAACTGAAAAAGAAGTGAGTGTTTACAATTCAATGACATTTTTCTCCCTACACCCCAAGCCTGCTATCCTTAGATGTAGCCTGGAGAAGAGATGTGTTGGACAAGGGCCCACAGATCCTTTTTGCACTTAATGGCTCCTTTCTCTCTTTGAAGCAGCATTTACTGCACTGCACTCAGATTTTGGGAGAGCAATGCTGTGTTCACTCCCAGCCCTTCCAGCTCCACCTGCTCATGACCTGAAGTGGGACACACCCTTGGGAACCAAGAAATGCAMGTTTGGATCTCCTTCACCTGAAGGGGTTCTTGATCCAGGACTCTCAATTCATGATCACCAAGCCACACAAGGTGTGTGGCCTGTCCTTTACCACAGCAGCCTTTCCCCCCTTTATGGAAATCAATATTCCACCATTCAGGGCAAAGGAAAAACTAACTTWGAGGCTATCAAACTAGTTAGAATGCAATATGTGCATTTTTACAGGCTTCAAAGTCAGATAAAAAGCACAGCAGGAAATAATATTTTTRCCTAACCTACACTATCAACACACTTATTTTTTATCACTTTAATCCTTTAAAACAAACAAACCAACCAAAACCAAATTGCAGRCCTGCAAAATCTTATTTCTGACTCTCAGCTGGACTTTAAATGATCTTACAGAAAATTAGGCTGATGGATACTAGTCATTAGTCCTTTGTGGGACAGAAAGTACTCTTCTCATACTGTCATGAAAAATTAACCATGTYCTTTGAAAGAAGGAAGGATTTGAATAACAACCTGCTGTCCATCAGTCATGGGCATTAAGGAACAGCAGCAGCTACTCCTTGTGCTCCARCTCTGTTCATTGGACATTTTTCCCCCAGTACCTGCACTGACAGATCTTCACTGGATTATTTATTATCCAAGACTGATGAGTGTATTAGCAGTCCTTCACTTCTATTTTTGGATTGTCTGACACAGGACACTTAATTATGACAAAATAACCAGCTATAGAAAAAAACCTCATTATAAAAAAGTGGATGTGGTGGAATGAGGAACAGAGATAAGGTAAAAGTGATGTAACTGGTCAAGGATCAGCTCTTGAAGCATCTTCATGTGCAATCATAACATAATCACGTGGAAAAGAGCTGGGGAGCTAACTGAACACCAAACAAGAGCTTGCTCAATGTTTCATCTTGCTCTGAAGATACTGAGTGCTTTCAGGTGGATGTTATAATCAGTCTGGAAGATGAAAGATTGTGTCAGCAGAACCTKCACCAAAAAAAGGGATCACTATCTAATTAGGGTCATCCAGTTGCAGTTCAGACTTGTGAGAAAGGATTTCAGAAGGAATCTGGTAACTCATTCACCAGGACTCCTGTGAGCCTGTTTATCTATCAGGCAATGTGAGTGAAGAATCCATGATTCACCACAAAACAGGCARCCTTTGCCTCTGGAGAAATCTAAAAAGTAACAGCATGATCAAGCTTMTGCCAGGAATGAGAGACTTTTAAAATCCTGTCTCTGGGCAGAGGATGCAACAAATGACCTTCTGATGCCCTAATAATCACATTTCTTATGGAAAAACTGACCATTTTCTGATCTGACCAGTAGACAAAGCTCATGCTTTCCCCTTCTCAATTCCCTTTCAGGCAGAGCAGGCTGCTGTTTAGATAAATATACTTAGAAAAACTGACCCTGGATAGAGAGATTGCAATCCAGAGAGAGCTGAGGTTAGGAAGTATTACTTTCTCCATTTTGTAGACTTGCCTGTTAGATGGGAAGAGRAGAAGCCTCAGGGAGGAAAAAGTTTAAGCTCTTATTCACAGCTGAAGCCTTGATACCCTCCTGACCCTACCTGCCTGAAGGTARGCACTGGCTTAAATGCATCCTTAAATCAGGAGCTGACAGAACAAATGACTCATTTAACTCAAGGGAATCTGTGCTGGAGCCAGAACTGGAATCCATGCACACAAGTTGTTGGGCTGTGAATCAGTAACAAATTYATCCTCTGCCTCTCTGTAGCACTGCAAGAGGGAAACACTTGATGTTTATCTGATTTAACACAAGCCATGCTAAATACTGCACCTAAAATGGAACATATACATGGTGCATRGGGTAGAGAAACAGGCTGGGAGGGAAAAGAATTAGGGATGGCATTTTATGTCTTTTAAAAGTCTGACCTTTTGGAAATATCACTGTGTACGTTTTAAATATTAATAAAGGCAGTAGCTGTTAGGAGGCACAGGGCTGTTGTCAGGGGGTGACCTTTTATTGAAGTAAAAGAAAATTGACAGTTTTATTAGCCATAGACTACTGCAAACAGAAGCTACAGGGAAAAAAAGCAAGCAAGAAAGCTGTCACTGTAATTAGCTACATTCTGTAAATTAATCTGAGGATGTGTCTGTGCCTAAACATTGCTGCAGGTCCCTCTGTAACTTAGCCTTGACTTAGCAAACAGCTTGAGAGTTGAAAAGAATAGCATGTCCCAATTCAGTTCTTTAAAGAGATATTGTTTAAGAGAAAATAACCATGCCACTGGGATCCTCATGACTCTCATCAYCACTTCTGTGTCCCAATTTATGCACCCCCTCTCAGCTCTGAGCAAGGTGAGAATCCTTTTCAAGCATCACYAGAGCAAGGATCAGACAGCAATTACACCTCAGACCTACTTTTGATTTTAATTCATTAAAAGTTGCCTCTTCAAATTACCTTGACTTACTCAGACTAGAATTTTGATGCTACATAACTAGGAAAGAAACAACCACTCTGATTCTTCATCCCAAACCTTTTGGGGTTTTTTACTAGAAGCAAGCTGAATTAACTTCTTGTCTTCATTTTAGCAGTGATCTCAAGGGTTCAGCTGTGTGCAATCCAAGGCCAGCTGATACAGCACAGCTGTGTAACCTTGACTCCAACTTCTGAGAAAAYTGCTAAGTTGTGAGAGTGAGCTGTGAAAAACAAATCGAGTAGACCTGTCCAAAGTAGGGAAAGTTAAATTGTAGGCAAAGGGAAGATTGTTCAGATAGCTGAGTTACAAGCTCAAGGACTTGAGAAGAAAATAAAAATCCCACCAACATAAAAGTGTTTAAAGCCTCGCAGGGAAAATGATTCAGTTTTGTGGTTTCCAGTCAGAGAGATGCAGGCAATGACCAGAGGACAGAAGTGTAATGGCTAAATCAATTCTTCTCCTTTGCTTTTCAGAAATATTTTGCTTCTCCCCAGTCCCTGGCATTTATAGCTGTCTTGAAGTTGAAAAGCAGATTTCTGCCAAACCACAGCCTAAGGAAACTCCCTGGTGTACATGAAAAGCAAGTTACTCTCCAGGGAAATGGCAAGAGATTTCAGCTTTTTGTCCAGAGATCTGAAGAGATGAAACATCAAACAGATATGAAACATTCAGATACAGCCAAGAAACCTTTATATCCAGTCTATGAGCAGTGCCTTTTTAATGCACTCTTGTCTGCAAAATCACTTCCTGTAAATCTACTCATGCCTGTGCAGAGCCCCTGCTTTACACTAAACCCTCCCAATTACTTGGATGACCCAAAGTCAGAAAACTTTACTCCTGTGATGCTCAGCAGCTGGTAYAAATCAGAATTACAATTTCAGTCAAAGGGGAAGTCTAGACCAAAACACATCATCCATCAAAACCATACCTGGGATACCTAAGGAGTGTGACAGGAAAACGTGCACATGCCTAATGATACACAAAAGTAAGACCACAATTATCTGCTGAAACAAGATATTCTTTTAGAAAAAGAATGACTTTCTGGGACATATTCACGTATCTATTTATGTCTGGAGCTCTGCACACTAAAAGGCAAAACAGGGCAAAGGTCTGGGTGGGTGTTTTTTCCTCCCCTGGTTCTCAGGTCTTCCTCACAGTAGAAAAGGAAAGCTTATTTTCTTTAAAAGCTAGTATTAAAATAGATCTGCACCATAAAGATAATTTTTTCATGCTTCAATTTCAGCTAAAATATTATCTGGTCTCAGCAGAAGTGTTAATATTTGAATTATCCATTTTTTTTCCTTCTGAACTGCAAGGAAGTTACATGATGCCAAACAACTGTGGCAGGGGACAGAAGAAAGCAGTCCAGATAAACAGGAAGAGAGCAGAAAGCTTGAAGATGTGAGAAAGGGAAGGAGAAGCCTTTTTAGTTGTTTTTAAAGAAATCATACAGTTAATATTTACAGAGCATGTTGCACCTAGAGGGGTGTGCAGGTGTTTTGGCATATCCTGGAGATACCAGAAATATCCAGGCCAACGTTTTGAAGTCAGCAGAGGCATTAATTAATTAATCAACAGACTGTTCTGTCTTTGCACAGACATTTCCTGAGGGTCTTTCCTACCTCTACCAGAGCATGGCACAAGCAGTTTGTGCTTGCACCAAGGAGAGGAGTGGGGGAAATGGCTTTTTAAAGCATTTGGTAAGGTGGGCTGGCTCCATGACAAATAAATTGTATTTTACCTGCTAATGGCAAGGGTGAAGAAGAAACAGAGAAGATGCTCAGGTCTGTTGGCTCAAAAAGTTGTGGCCAGCTGTTACCAAWGTTGATTTACTTATTTGACATGGATTTTGCTCCAATTCTGTGCCCAGTGGATAGAAGCCTTAAATCCCTGTCACCCTTTGCAAAACAATGAAAATGCTTTTGCCAATTTTTAGGCTTCTTTGGGCAGTAAACATCATAAATATGTTCTGCAATTAGGCACAACCTAATTGCACCTRTACATTAGGCTCCAGTTTWAGTTGCACCACCAGAMACTGTAATATMATTATTAACACTTCTGACAAAACAGATTTCTGGAGCCTTTATTTACGTGAGTGCTGTAGCACCCAAAATTCTCTACGCCTGCTCYCTGACAGAACACTGCATTTGGAAATCATGAGTGGGAGTTTAAAATAGGTTCAGCATGCAGCTCACACTGTTCCCATCCCTGACATCCATATGTGGCTTGGACAATCTGGAGTTTTCTTTGAAAGGCCTCACTCTGTTTTGCAAAAGAAAGTTCTACATTTGCTGCTATTAGGCTCTGCAAGTTGCAGAGCTTTAAGATGTCACCAACACAATAAACAATGATGTTTATAAACAGTCTGATGGCTAAACAGACAAACACAGGATCAAATATTTGCCACACAAGCAATCAAGYAAATGGATAAACATGAAGAAAATGATTACAGAACTATAAATGTTCTATTATTAACCAGCAATCTGCATCTCTTCCTCCAATTAATGCCTAGAAAGGAGATGCGAGTCAGTTGAAATTTAATTACTGGCATCACACTTTGTTGATTAGAAATGCAGCAGCAGTCATTGCTTCTACTCCATTCGTACAAGGACCATAATAATAAGCCAAGAGATGTCAGTCACAGCTTTCCTGCCAGTAGTTTCTGCTGTAGCAATAGCTTGTGGTGTAAATGCACTCCCCCACCCATGTCACTCAGCTCAGTAATTGCCTTGCCACTCACATAAAGAAAACAATTTCCGGCTTTGATGGGATTTTGTGGGCTCTGTGAAACTGCTCCTGCAATCTCTGCTTGCGAGGTGTTAGGTGGGCTGCTTTGGGGGATCATAACATGAAACTAATCTGCAAGGAAGCAGGTGGAAAGTGAGAGAGGCTTGTGTGCTGCTAGGTGCTGGGAAATGGGTGCTTTCTGCGTGATCAACAGGAGTGAAGTGTTCAATGAGGTGGGACTGAGACAAGGGGAGGAAGGCAGRAGTGAAGGGAAGAAAATTGCATTGCCATTTGCACACCATCACAAATGTCCCTTAGCTTATCACATCTTTCAGAAGTTCTTATAAAACCATATATACTCATTTCACATGGCATAGGTAGCTGACCAGCAGCCTGATTTCAGCTTGCTTTATATCTGGTCGTCCCCACAAACTGCATCCTTATCACCATCATTTCATCMTGCCCAGCCTGAAGCTGCAGAGTTTTCCTCTCAGTGTGTGACATGCAGCATTCTCCTCACTTCACCACCTCATTTCCTAGGGTGAGGTCACCCAGTGTTGGATATTTCACTCTGCTTCTCACCTGAGGTGAGCCCACAAATCCAGCTTCAGCTTTCCCTGGGATACCTGAGGCCCTCCCCAAGCTCCTCGTGCACTCACATCCCTCTGCATGACCCTGGCTTGACTTGGCAGAAAAACAAGGACAACYTCTAGGAGGGTGAGCAATAACTCACCCAAAGAGACACAACTTTCTTCTCCCCTGCCTCCCAGGAGGATTTACTCTGAGGTTTAATGGATAGGTATAAGAAACACTGAATTTATATCCCTCTCTTATGATTACTAAAAACTTTATCAGATACACAATTTGTGAGTAGCAAGTTGAAAACAGAGTAAAGGGAAGATTTACAGAAAAGTGAGTTTTAAGACTCCTTTTGGAAGGAAAGCCATACCAAGAATAGGACARGGAGGTTTAAAATTAAAGGAAAAATGTAACCATCCCACAGCATCAGCCAGAGAACATCCCTAGTGCTGTAATTCAGATTTTGCAGGGATAAGGGACAGAATGAAACAGCCAAGCTGCCCATGAACAGACACAATAGCTTTGCTTTTACATTTGGARAAGAGCCAGAGTGAAGCATTATGTACAATTTATGCCAATTATTATAATCTACACATTTTTTCACCAGCAAAWTAAAGCACAACTTACTGAAGTCCCAGAAACACCAGAAATACCAGGGAGCATGGGGGCTGACCAACAGACAACCACATTGCAACAGGGGACTTGCTCTAATATCTGACAGGAAAAACATAATGAGCAAACCCATCTATTTCAGCTGTTCCCAAAGAAGTTTCAGCTTTCTTTCATATCTGCTGCTTTAATATTCCATATTGCTGCCCCAAGATCCTCTGGCAGGACTAGCAATAACTGCCTTCAGGAAGCTTTCTGTGCCTGAGCACTCTCCTGAGAGACATGAATCATGAAGRTCTTAAATGCACCAGGCTCCTCATTCCTCCATGGCATTGTCTATGCCTTAACTGCAGCACAAACTTTTAGCAAGTAAAAATGTGTTAAGTTAATGGGAAAAAGCCCTTTCATCTTACCCCAAATGGTTCCGCTTCATTTGCAGCACATTTCACCATAGCAATATTGAGATATTTCCTGAACCACTCTTGCAGTTCCAGGAGGTAAAAAGGCCTATTTGCTTCAGGGGGACATCAAATCTAATTTTTGATTGATCACAGCACTTTTTTGTACAGGAAAACTTGGATACACACAAACCACGGATTTAAGGAAACTAAAACTCACTGCTTCTCCCTCTGCCCCAAAAGAAAGCAYAGTAATGATTCTTACCTTCACAAAAGGCCTGGCAGCTCTTGATGCTCATYTTCAGAAGTATCCAAAACCTCCAAAGCCATCAGGATTTATACCCTTATGAATTATAGAAAGCACAAAAATAATATTTAAGATTTTTTTTTCCAAACAACACAGAATAAAGTTCTTAATAGTATTATTCCTTCATGYTTTTATGTTTTTAATATTTGGGAAAAAAACCCCAAATAAACAAAACCAAATTTAAAAAAAACAAAAGCCCTCCTTGGCAGGTGGCCTGACTTTGTATTGATCACTTCTTGTTCTTCRCATATGGTGGGATGTTATTTTTAATGCTGACTACACACTAAATAGAGAGAGATACACACAGGGTATRTCCAAAATAACCCAGTGCTGGGCTTTCCTGTAAATGAGATTGCCAGCAGTACCCCAGAGTGGATTTGTGCCCTAGTTTTGGTACTTTGTATTTCTTTAGCATAGCATTCCTCAAAACCAATAAACAAACATAAAATCCACAGGCTTAAAATACAATCTAGGCAAAACCAATTCACAAAATACAAGGAACTGTTGAGGCAGAATTTAAAATGAAATCACAAATTTAGGACAGTTTCCCACACATGCTCCTCTCTTCCAAGTTTTCAATAAATCTTTTACACTCTATTCCCATTCTCTCCAGCTTTCCATTATTTTCCTCACATTTATTTTTCCTTCCAATCAAAAGCCTCTTCCCTGTTTCCTTATTTGAAAATTGAAAAAGGAAATAAATTCTGTAGAACCACCATGTAGACAGATAAGAAACTACTGCATATTTCAAAGAGAAAGTTTCACAATCAGGATATTGAAAAATGGAATCAAATGTACACACCACTTCTGGAAAAAAGCAGAAGAGGCTCCCAGGCAAATTTTTCAACCTGTAGGGATTTGTCCACTACTTATTTGCTCTGATGAGCTTGGGAAAAAACCAAAACTAAAAACCAAATCACAAAATAASAACCACCATGACTGAGGAGTAGCATCTGTGTGATGTTCTGCAAGAACTCCTTTGCACCACTTGTGATTTCACTCTGCATACACTTTATTGTGCTTGTGCCTTTCAAGTGCACGGAACAGAGCAAGGTCTACTCAAGAAAATAACACATTTGGAACAAAATTACAAAACCCCCATCCAARCCCTTCACACTTCCATCAGAAAAAGCAAACCATAGGGTCAGGCCAGGAAGAAAACAAGGGCATTTACAAAGAAAAGAAAGGAAAGAAACTCTTTCATCARCATACCAATAAATAGCAGAGAGGCAGCAATAAATAAAAACAATGATTACTGCAGGGACTTCAGCCTGCACCTCTCTAAGTGTTTAACCCTTGCTCCCTCTTGTGAACTCAGTTAATCTCCTCCCCTTTGTGYTTTTTCCTGTTCCTGAGGCCCCTATTTGTTAATCACCTGTTAAATTAGCAGGYTGGCTAATTGAGCTCTGACAGCTATTAGTCTCCAGGCAACACGTGGCACCAGCTTTTACACAAATGTCTGTATTTACTCATTTATCCTTTCACTTCTTTGGGGGGAAGATCATAAAGTCAGCCTGCTGCAGACATGAAGAGAAGGAAGAACCTCAGCTAACAGAAGAGAGCACATCTCTYACACCTAATTAATATCAAATTTATGAATATTCATGCAAGGAACACCTAGGCCAAGAGAGAGAAGGGTGTTTTGGAGAGAAGAAACAAATGCAGCTGCTGATTAGCTTTGTAAAGGCACACATGAAAGCTGTCACAGCTGTGACTGCAAGAAAAGGTGTTTCATGTGTCCCAAAAACCATTCTTAAAGCAATGAAACACAAACMTTGGGATATCTCTGTTTGGCAGAACAAACCCTGAAATGATTAATGTGCAGCAACATGGTCACTTTGYGTGGCCACTGTAAAAGGGTCATGAAGCTAAAGGACATAAATGYTGTGCAAGCAGACTCATGGGATTAATAAAACATCACATAAGGGCTTTTAAATGCAGCTCAGCTCACCTTCTACAGAGAACAGGAAAAGCTCAGCCCTTCAGTAACCTTCTTCACAAAGCAGAGCTGTCACGTTAAAGATCTCCCACMTGCAACACCCACGCCAAGGCTGCAGGGGAGCAGGAGACCCTAAGTGAGCAAAGAAACAGAGATCCTTCAAGCTTTGTCTGCATTCAAGAGCAACAAGAAAGCCCTTGCATTTTAAAGATAATGGAAACACCAGGATGGCAACCCACTCAGAAATCCAGCCCCATGGAGGGGGAATTTGGCTGAATTGGCCCCTTGACTTTGATASCTGAGAGGAGAAACCCCAAGTGACAGCTGGAACAAGAGGTTGTTGTTTGAGTCACTGTAGGTTTCCTAAGTGTTTGGGGATTTTTTTTGCTGTGCCTGTAAGTGCTTCCAAGGTTGTAATTAACAGTTCAATCCTTTGTTGCCACACATTCAATTTGGTTTCTTGAGTTTACACTCTTGTTTGAACTTGCCTGCTGTTGTGCTACTCTGGGGTAGCTCTGGCAAGCTGAGGTGTGTGATTTCTCCAGAGGACAACAATAAAAGAAAYACAAGAAGATCCCCCAAAGAATCTGCAGAATGTCTCATCAAGAAAACTGAGTGCTCTGGAGATGGGTGTCATCAAGATACAGGACACAAGAAAAAAAAAGTRTATTCTGACAGATACTTTTCAGTGACCTGCAAGTAGGGGAAGAGATGGTTTATGACATGAGGGAATCCCACAGTGTCTCATCTCGATGTAAGCAGAATCAGGGATCTGTAAGCTTAGAAGAAAACATGACTTTCATCCAGCAACCTGAATTCCAGAGAATATTTACATATTCACTAGCTCTTCAGGCTGCATTGGCAGCACTCTGTGTGTCAGTTTTAAGAGCTGCCTGATTATTAGCAGCTGTACCTGATTATGTGCCAATTAATACACGAGCTCCCACAGTGTTAATATGAAGGGTTTCCTTTCCTCTGCTGTTCATTTYAATCTATGACTTCAAGAAAAATCGATTGATCACCCCATGCTAATACAGTCATTTATTATGGTTATTAGGCTGTTATAAATCCCAGGGAACTTAGACAGATCTTACTATTTTAAATAGAGGATTTATAAGAAACATTTGGCAAATTGTTTGGAGGAACAAAAYGTCCTGTCTCTAAACCATATGTCCCCAGAAGCACCAGCTTCTTGTGTCTCTCTCCAGTGTGCTATGCAAAATGCCCCCCAGTCTCTCTGCTTTCCTACAGGTCCATCCTGGTGGACACCAATTACCACAGAGATGCACGACTGTGCTGACTGGGAACCAATTCCAGAGACAGATGGATCAGCCACAGGGGAGGGAAGGCCTGGGGCTGCCTCCAGGTCACACGAGGTGACCAAAAACTGCAGCCCTTGGCAGGGTGGGACACCCTGTTTCCAAATCCAGCCATCTCTGGGATTCACTGCAATAAYGTTTCCAGGAGACACCTTCTGCACACCCCAGCAGGTCCCTGCTCCTGCCTGCACTTGGAGCAAAACAAAACCAAACCCTTTGGCTGAGTTTTGCAAAAGCTCCTCAAGAGGCTTGTGATTGGGAGGTAGCTTAGGTGAGGCTGCTGCTTTTGAACACTCTTCTTTTTGTCTGTAGTGTATTTTGTGTAAAACAATAAAGTCTGACTATTCTGAGAATTAATGCTTTCTGACTCACAGTGACTGGATGATACCAAGAGAAACAACACCTAGAARTTACCACTGATTTACAATTGTAAACTATTTATTCTCAGCCAGCTGGCTTGTGATATGAGCTGCTCTGTATTTAAAAGCACAGCTTTCCCCCTTGCTTGTCCCAGTTTGGGTGGCTTTTATGGTGTCTCTTTGCAAAGCTCTTTTAGCAGGGCAGTGATTTGCAGTTCACATAAGCCACCAGGCTCCTGCATGATGACCTTATGTTATAGATAATACAATTTAAGATGCTGATTACAGAATGGTTCTGTGAAATAGGATGGAAACTTCTGCTGGYCTGTTGAGGCTGTTCTGCTTCTCTTGAAGCAAAAATGAKTTTATTTTGTCATCTCCTAAGGATCAGCCACATCCTCTGCAGCACACACACACAATGTATTTGCTGCTAATCCCATGGTTATTAATCTGTCTTGTGGCAGCAGCCATGGCTCAGAACCCAAGCAGAGAAAAACAAAGTTTGAATTTAAAACAGTCATGCAAGGTGTTTGTTTTYACAGGTGACACACCCATGGCTGGCTGTTTCCAAATGTGGCACTATCCAATGAAATACAGAAAACAGCTAGACTAAACGATTCAAAAAGAATAACCTTTTTGCAATATGCATTATCTCTGCAAGTGAATGTGTTAGTGTTATTAATAATAGCCCCACATTAATGCAAAGCTGTGCTGTCACCTGCCACAGAACAGTGGCTGTGTGTATGACTCCATTGGTTATTACATTACAAGCATGCCTGGAGCCTTGTGCTGACATTAAGTGAAGCAAGCATGGAATTTAATGCATTTAACTAAGTAAAAAAAAATGTTAAAGTCGTACCTGTAATTTAATATATGCATGCTCTTCACCGTGGCAATTACCCACAAGTCCACAAAGAACAGACTGGGCTGGAGGCTATCAGACAGTTTATTCTGGATTATTCTTACGGATGATAGCACTTCATGGTTCCCAAAACAAGCTTGTTCATTACACTGCTTTCTGCCAACTCTATTTCTGCAAGAAGCCCCTTTCTAACATTTCTGGGGAGGTCTTTGAACCATGAAAAATACCAGAAAACTGACACAGGAGTGATTTAAACATCACAGATAAAGCAAATATGCAAAAAATGAATTTTTTTCTGATGCTGTCTGCAGTCCCTTAATCAAGGAAAACATTTGCACAGACAGGAATGAATGAAAGGGAGCTGAAGGGGGAAAAAAAATCCATTCAGAATTATTAACCTGATTTTCCAGCTTCAGTTTTAGCTCCCTTAAAGTAAAAGCATACAATCATCACCTCATAATAACCTGTGSACTCAGTTATTCTCACTTAGGTGGGGCTGCAGAAGTTGATGCTCCCAGAAATTTATGCCTGTTGCATTTATCTGAATCTGTAGCCTTCCAGAATCTATTCCAGATTTCTGAATAAAAAATGCACCCTGGTGTGCTGAGGGCATCCAAATGCCCCAGTTGAATCATCCTCAACAATTAGCAAACAAATCCTTTGTCAGCACAGGCCAAGTCCCAGTTTCAGGTCACCATGCTTCTGACACATGAGACTTCTGAAACATTGAGCTGAAGCGCAAAGTTTACAAATTTAAGATTCCAACAGCCCTTTTTTGTTTGTTTATGTCTCAAAACCTTAAGCAGTAAGGAATTTGCCCCCTTACTCTGTGATTCTCAGGTAAATTCAGGTCAAGACAGCTGCTTTCCAGTGGCCATGCCAGCACTTGGTCTTACTTTTATTGTTCAGTGTGCCAAGGAGATAAGGGAATGGGTCATGAACTTCATCAGAAACACATTTATTCAAGCATATTTGTCACCACAATCTCACTGCCTTGGCTTTTCCTATGCAGCAGTATAGAACTCATAAAACTGTTCTTAAATATTGACCCATTCTATTTGCCTTGTTATAGGCTTGGTTCATTTTATTGTAAAATAATCAATGTATTTACCTGGCAAAACATTTCCTCGAACATTTTCTAGCCAGCCAGTGTAAGACCAATGTTGAAAAGTTTGTTTTCTTCATTACAGCTCTAAATTATGGTTTGTTTATTCAGAAAAAAACACACAGAAAAATATAGTCTTATCTAGCAAGTGAGATTCTAAGAGATTGTGCTTTTGGAAATTGTAGCTGGAAGTTATAATGGCTCAGGATTGTTCCACTGAAATACACTTATGCTGGAAAAGAAATTCTTGGAATGAAAAGCTCTGCTCTTTCRAAAACTGTTTGGATTTCATTTAGGAAGTGAGATCAAAATATTTTGCCTCAGGATAAGTAAACTGGTATTGCAATATTTGGTTTGTGAGACAGAGTCAAAATATTAGCATCGTTATAGTGATAACATGCAACTCTCTGACAAAACCCCTCAGCCTGCAGAGGAATTTTCCACAGGTCACTGCAAGGATTCAGTAACATAAGCCAGGATAAAGTATTTCAGTGTGGCTCTGCAAACAGAAATCAATTTTTATGTGAAAAAAAATTTAAATTACTTCAGCTTAAAGTCCTGAAAGGTTGTATTTGGACACTCCCATTCGAAGACTTTCTTTGAACTTTGGTTCTGGATTTAACTTTTGTTCTGTTTTATGTGAATTTATTGTCAATACTATTATTTATTTTATAATCTTCCACAGTAAAATATATTCTAAATCTTTAGTATTTCTAATATCTGAATATGTTTGTTGTAATCCAGTAAATGAAACTACTTTAAACATAGAGTTTAAACATAGAGTTTAAAGAAACTAATTTGTCTGTCCCAAGTACATGGCTTTAACAAGACTTAAGGGATGAAGGGTAATGCTTTGTTGTTAGAAGGGGGGAAAAAAAAGTCAGCCTATTGTTTTACCTGGCAAGAGTCTTCCAGTTTCTAAAGAAGATTGTATTCTGCAGAAGCTTCATGGCCGAGTATTTATTTCCATTTCTTGAAAGATACGTGACCAGAAAGATGAACGTGTTGCTCTCCCTGCTGTGCCCTCACTGAGGTGAGAGGAATTGTTCCATCCGTGCTCTGAACTTCCTTTTTGGCAGATAATGCACCCTGCTAATAAAAATTACATGTTCAAAGACATGGTTAAGGGATGTGCTTAGGCTGTGTGAGAAGTTTTTACTGAGCACCTCAATAAAAATGAACACCCAGGGGAGAGCAGGGAGAGGTCACTCCAAACTGCCTCACCAAATGCCTCAGTAAAGCTGGTGCCATCACCCAGGATTCTTAGTTATTGAACTCTAAAAAAAGCCACAGCACACAAAAATGATAAAAAATGCTGCTTTAGCATGTGATAACACAACTAAAATGGGTGGTGAAGGCTCTGGAGAGGGCGAGGTGCTGTGAGGCGCCATGAGGGGAGGCGGCAGCCATTTTGTGTAGGCCTTGCAGGGCATGGCGGCTCCCTCATCCTTCCCTCTGCTCCCTGCTTCATTCCCCTGCCAGCTCCCACTGCCCAGGGGCAATGCCAGGGGAAATGCCAGGGGAAAAAATACCTCAGACAACGGGGAAAAGCCTCCTCCCAGGTGATTACACGACTAAAATGGATGGTGAAGGCTCTGGAGAGGGCAAGGCGCTGTGAGGCGCCATGAGGGGAGGCGGCGGCCATTTTGTGTAGGCCTTGCAGGGCATGGCGGCTCCCTCATCCTTCCCTCTGCTCCCTGCTTCATTCCCCCTGCCAGCCCCTTCATTCCCAGGGGCAACACCGGGGAAAAAATACCTCAGACAACGGGGAAAAGCCTCCTCCCAGGTGATAACATGACCCAAATGGGTGGTGAAGGCTCTGGAGAGGGCGAGGCACTGTGAGGCGCCATGAGGGGAGGCGGCGGCCATTTTGTGTAGGCCTCGCAGGGCATGGTGGCTCCCTCATCCTTCCCCCTGCTCCCTGCTTCATTTCCCCTGCCAGCTCCCACTGCCCAGGGGCAATGCCGGGGAAAAAGTACCTCAGACAACGTGGAAAAGCCTCCTCCCAGGTGATAACACGACTAAAATGGGTGGTGAAGGCTCTGGAGAGGGCGAGGTGCTGTGAGGCACCATGAGGAGAGGCGGCGGCCATTTTGTGTAGGCCTTGCACGGCATGGCGGCTCCCTCATCCTTCCCTCTGCTCCCTGCTTCATTCCCCCTGCCAGCTCCCATTGCCCAGGGAGAAAAAATACCTCAGACAACGGGGAAAAGCCTCCTCCCAGGCTGGGACCAGGGCAGCCATGCTGAGGAGAGGTTGGCTGCCATCACCTCAGGCTGAGGCGGGAATGCCTGGGCTGCAAATGAGGGTGAGGAGATTGAGTTGTCTGACCTGGGGCACCCCGAAAGTGCAGTGCAGCCATGCCCTGAAGAAATGGCTTTATGATCTCTGGGATCAGGGCCTTTGAAATTTAGGCAATTATGAGGGAAAATTGGAAGAGAAAGAGCTGCTGAGGCCCAGCATCCCAGGGAATGTGTCCCTCCATGGGTGTCTTATCCAAGAGTACCATAAAATACAGTGCTAGGCCTGCCCACAAAGCCAGATCTCTGGGATTTAACCCAAAAGAGATGAACTTTTCATTTTAAGGGAGGCCAGTTGGGTTTCATTTCAATTCTTTTCTATATGTTCTGATCCAGAATGAAAGCTAACATTATTTATTTTATGCCATTCCACTCTGATTCATTTCCCAAGCTGCAGCCACTGAAATGCAGAATAAAAAATATGGCAAATTATAATTTATAGCAAACAATAGAGCAGGGGCAGATACATTCCACAGATTTCTTCTATAAATTTTGAGTTGTTTTTTTTTTTTTCCTTGTAAAATTTTATTTTAAACACCGTTCACAGTTCAACATTTCATTTCCATGCTTCCCAATGCATCTTTCCCCATTACTCTGCTAATAAGCTTTGCCACTCTGGTTTTGTCCCTCCATCTGCCCAGCATGATCAATGCCCCAGAAGGACTTTCACCTGTCTCACACTAATATTGCTGGTACCAGCAACAGCCTCATCATTTATCCTGCACTGAAAGATGGGAAAAGCTCAGCCCTGGGTAAGTTTTCTGGCTCCTCTCTGTAATAACTAGTGCCACTAACACAATAAAATTTTATATCATTTTTATTGCATCCCTCCTAGAGAATTATAGGCAGAGCAGTGGCTTGCAGAGCAGATGTGTGAAGCTGCAGACAGAACTGCATCTGTTTCCTTTTGCCACAAATTGTTTTGTATAGATCCCTGTTGACTAGGAAATTTAACATACTGTCTCTGCACATCACATTTGTAATAAAATCACTGTTAAACAAACACATTATCCCCTTCTACTCTCCTCCCTCTTTTCTTTTTCTAATAACAAACTGACTTTATTTTCTCTCCATCTCCTTCCTCCTCACTCCCCAAAGGAGATTTTTCTTTTGGCTCCAGTTTTACTTGGACCTGGGCCAAGCCCAGAAGTTTGATGTCAGCTTTTACAGCAGTCCTGAGAGTACAGGGAAGGTAGAGAAATGTCAGTAAGAATCTGCTGCTTCCCACTAAATCAAAATATATTTGTCACTGTATTTCTTGATGGGGATTTTTTTTTTCCTTTCCACCCAAACCCTGCTTTCTATGAGCAGAAGAGAATTAAGTCACCATCCAGATCCAGATATGGAATTGAAAAGCTGTCTCTGAGCTGCAGAAAGTTGCCTGCAGCATTTAATCTCCAGGCTGGGGTGATGCCCTGCTTTTGCTGCAGCTGTGAGTGCTTTGCAACCTCATCCTTCCCTGGGTCACTGCAGCTACTCCAGGTTTTGGGCTGTGGAATAAATCAGCTCCTGGTTGCTGATAAACACAGAAAGCAGAGGCCTCTGAGAGCTCATTGCCATTTGTGAGCAAAAACAACCTAATTTTGCTTGTATTCCTGCAAGAGGGAGAGGGGTATGTTAATGTAACATATATTTAGGATAATCAACATTACATATCTTTAGGAAATACATGTTTCCTGAAGGATGGGGCCACGCCAGCTGCAGCCACTCTGCTTCTTAGGGTCTGGTTGCACAGTGGGTCTTTCTGTTGGGAAAAGCCAGGCTCTGCCTGAGCCATCTCACATGGACATGGAGCAAAGCCATACAGGACCATGGCTGCACATCCTTCCCCAAACCAGCCATGTTCACAGACAGCCACTGCCATACCAAATATCTGGGTACAGTGCCAAGCTGGGAACACAGCTGACACAGACAACAACGAGGGGAAGCTGATGGGATTATGACTGAAAACCACAACATTAATAAAAATGACAGAAGGAGTCACTGGCACTGCAGGACTGCTGGGCCTCTGAGGAGTAGCTGGACCCCCAGCAAAGGACATCATCCTTCTATGAAGCTAAGAGATCTCAAGTGATGGTTGTCCTTCCTCAAAATACAGCCACAAAAGTTGTGAAATTACTGGAGGGAGGAACACCAAACACTGGTCTCCAGAGGAAAATATTCAGGAGGACTCCTGCATTCTCCACTACATGTGTTTGGACACTTGTATGTGGATAAAGGTGCAAATTCTCAGAACAGAACGATGCACTGGTTTCCAACATCACCTGAAGGATGACAGAGGATGCAATTGGCAGAGGTCCTCCAGCTGGGCTGAGCTATTCCTCCTGCTGGTATCCAACTGCTTGCCTGAAAATGAAACTCTTGGCAGTGGAAATGCGCCACAGCTGGAAAACATGAAGGAGTCAAAGCAAATAAACAATCCCAAAATTAGGTTTAAACCAGAGAATAAAAATCAAGCATCATTTGAAGGCATACTAAAATTGGCTGGTGTCTGAGAGAGCATTTAGTGGCTCAGCACTTCTCTGCTGCACTTCAGAAATTAAAGAGAGAAACAGAAAAACAGTCTTCGATGAAGCAATAAATAATGGACACTTTCAACACATAATTTACATTTGAATTAACTAGCCTGGCTAAATTAATTCATCCATTATGAAAGGAGGATTTTACTGTCTATATTTTCAGGCTCCCTGGTGTGCAACGTTAAATGGGAATTGAGGCAGGGACTACTGGCTTCCTAGAAATTGCTGCTAAATTACTTTGCTCCCAATTATTATCTAGTTCACACAATTTTGATGCCTAATGCTGATAAAAACAATTGTTCCAGGGCCTTGTCTTTTCTCCACTGTTTGGATTGTGAGGGTGAACAGCTACAGCAGCACTTTGGGGTAATCCAGGCCTCACTCAGGCTTTTGTCTGAAACATTTTTCAGGCCTCCCACCCCAGAAGGGTTAAATCACAAAACCAAGGTTATTTTGAATTCAACATAAATTTAAAAAATTTTTTTGAGGCTGAGGGGTGATTTCTTTACAACATTATTTGAATTGCTTCCCTGAGAAAATTTCAGATAGCCTTAAAATAGATAGTTGCTGCAATATATGACAATAGGTTATTAATTATATAGCTTAGAGCATCAAGAACTAACTGGAGGAAAGACAGAAGCTTGGAGACATATGGAATAATCAATAACAAACAATCATTATTCTTAATAAAGCATTTAGTTTGCAACTACAAGCACAAGTTATATTTTCATGAACTGCACCATCAGGATTTTCAAAACCATGCTCAAAAAATTCCAAAAGCATTTGGAGAACGGGGAAAGAGAAATTGTCATCTCCCCCTTTCAAACAGTGGCAGAGGAGGAAACCAGCTCGTGATTCAAACCATGTTCAAGGGCAGGGTCACATCCCTCTGCCCACCCCGTGTCAGGAGAGAGACACCACTGCAACCTTCCCAAGGGACACCCCGTGGGCTAAGGGAGAGGGTCTGAGCAGCAAGGCTCTGACAGGAGCACGCTTCACCAGCCAAACCTGTTTAAATCACTGACACTTCTGCCAGCGTCTGGAGAAAACTTGTTCTGGTTGGGGAACGGGAACAAGCGAGTGATGGATGGGCACCTGGCAGCACTGCCCTTTGCTAGTGGAGCTTTTAACACCTTCTCTGGAGTCACAGAGGAGAGAGGAGCTTTACCACACAGCTCAATTCACACTGAAAGGTCAGGACAGGATGGATTTTGGCAGAATAGTGACGCTCTCCCAAAACAGTTATGTTGCAAAGCAGAGGATGTGCCTGTTGCTCAGAGTTTTCCAAGTTTTGTGTCCACATTCTGGTCTACCTTTCCCCAGAGAAGCAGAACTCATTCCAGCATCACTGTTTTTTTCCTCAATTATTTTTTGTAATGGAGGAAAAATCACAGCAGTCCTTGCCAGAGTATAACACCATCAGCCCACAGAGTTTCCCCACCCCAAATGGATCATAACAGTGGTGTGAGGAGAAGGGAGAAAGAAAACAGGAAGGCAATAAATCAATGCTGCACTATGATCCCCTATCAGGAGAGCTCTGGCACCAAAAACAAAGAGTTAGAAACATTTAACACTCTTTCTTTAGATTGCCATGATGAAACAAGCTGAATGAATTGCTTCAAGATATAAATCCATTTCCAGAATTGCTAAGGCTTCTCCCTTTGCTCTTAGCTCCAGAGGAGATTAAAAAATTTACATCTAAACAGAGTGAATTTGAAGACCGTAACAGGATGGGACTTTAAATATTGATTTTGTCATTAGTGGAACGTTAGGGCACAAAGCATCTCCCGTGTGCAGAGAGAGGATAGACAGACATCCTCTAGAGCAGCCAACACCCTGGAACTTTACAGGATAACTTTTAAAAGCACTCACTAAACAAGGAGCACAGAAATCATCCAGGTGAACACATCTAAGCTACCTGAAATGATTGGCAAATGATTGGCTCTGGCAAGGGCTATCTCTAAACTGAGAGCAGACTCTGCCTGCACTTGGGCGGAAAATGAACGGAGCAGATTGGCACTAAAGGGAGCACTGCCTTCCCAGCCAGAGGCTGAGGGTGATAAAAGGGATGTTTAGACACATCACAGCGACAAGCCTGCGTTTTTAAATTTTTGTGAGCTGATACAAATCAAGGAGCCTTGAGGGAAGCATTCGAGTGCTGAGCAATTCAATATCGAAGATAAGAGCAAATAAAAGTATCTCACAAATCACAATTATGAGGACAGGCTTTCTCCAAGATTCATTCAAATTTTCAAAGATTCAATATATAGTGTATATTAAATATTATTTATGCATTCCTTGGGCCTTCCAATGGAGGGGAGAAATCCTGCATTTCCCAAGCTAATGCGAATGGGCCAGTTTCCTTCCCTATGAGAAGCACTTCAGAAAATTAATTCTGTATCTCTGAAAAGGTCATTTATTCAAGGATGACTGGCAGGTGCCATAAACTTACCTGTATGCCTGTTCAGCTCAGGTGAACACAAAGCAAATCAATTCAGTGTGGTCAAGTGTAATTACCTGCCAGAGCAACATCCATGGCTTGCATTTATGATTAACAATGCCACAGACACACCAAATTCAACAGCAATTCTGATTGCTGTGAGGTCATACACTGCTCTTCCTTCCCAAGTGCTTCCTTCTCCTGGAGTTTATAACATGATTATTACAGTAGAATAATTGTATTAGTATTTGTACAGTGATAGCAATTAACTTCCAGTTATGAATGAACAAATGATGAGTTCCAGTGCTAGATTAGCAGGATTTTTAGCTGGAGGGGGGAAAGGTTGTGTTTTTCTAAGATGTGCATGTGTTTCTAGGAGCTGGAAGTGCTCACAGGACTTTGGGGCCTTAGCTCCTCTTTCTTTCCATTGCCTCAAAGTATTTTTTTTTAATATATAAAGAATACACACATTATGGGTGAACTCTTTCACTCTATCACCTGTGATTATAAAATACTTCAGCACCTACTGCTATGCTCTAAGTGTGACTTCAAGCACCTGAAAGTTGCACCTCAACAATTTATGGATGAATAAATCTTTGCTTTTAAAATAAGTTTTTGGTAGACATTCTTTCATGAAACAAGTTGATAGAAAATGATATGTACCTCCCAATAAGCTCTGTGCTATGCTAGGAGCTCATCAACATTTTTCTGCATTGGGTTTACTCCCCACTTTCTGGGGAGAATCTTGGATATTTAAACCCAGATTATTTTTTATCTCTTCAATAAAATGAGAACAACAAGTGCTTGTCAATGGGTTGTGCATTCAGTATAAAAGTCAATTCAAGATGTATTTAAGTTCCCATGAGATGTTTATAAAACTCTGAGAAAAAAGAGAAAGGATATGGATTATAAAATGATTGATGAAAAGCAGCCAAAAACTTCAGCCAATATTTGCAATATACACTCAACAGTCAATCACAAAGTTAGGGAGGAACTGATCACTGCAGGAGAATTCAGAGCATCGTTGTACAGATGAATTCCCTCCTAGCCTTCAGCACAACATGTCAGTTTTGGTTTTGTGTGTGATGGCAGACGTGTTCTGGCACAGTCAAATGAAAATTAAATTATGATTTAATAAGAAGAAAAGCAATTAGAAACAAAGGTAACTCACAAAGACAGAAACATTATGCAACACAGTTAACAAATTAAGGAGGCTGACCTTGTTGGAATCATTGCTAAASCTCCCCAGCAGGCAAATTTATCTGTGTACATCAGACTACAGATTCCCTGAAGCCCTCCCAGATCATCAGAAACTACCACGATTCCCCAAGGAGTTCTCTAATCCTGCATCTTTCCTGGGTGCTGCTCAGCATAGGAGCTGTTTAAAGAACAAAGGATATAATCCTACACAAAGCAGAACGCCATTTGTTTTGTTTTGTGAGGTTCCTGGCTCTGGAGGTGGCGCAGTCGGAATCAATTCTCACCTCCATTCATCGCGCCTGGGGGATGGATGCGTGCAGCCCTCACGCCACATCCATGAGAGCTGCTGCCATTATTCTCCAATCCCCCCAAAACAAGCATCATTCAATTGATTTTCCTCTGTGCTTCCCAGAAGGTTACAAAGGACAGAGCTGTGCGAAATGAAGGAGAGCAGCACCCTCCYGGCAGAGCTCCAGAAGCTGCAGGAGTGGGGAGAAGCTCCAGTTAACAGAGGATGCTCACACACAGGGGTCTCTGGAGCAYGGGGGCTGTAAAGAGCTGTCTTCCTAAAATTCTGGCAACTGCAATGCGAAAGGAAGATGCCTTTAGTTTTGCAGCCTTTGCCCAACTATGACAATGCTGACTTCCTTTATTTMCATGTTTTTATAATTTGATACAATGCATAGTGGACTTCTTCAGGAGTCACTTTCTTATTTTGCTCAGCATGAGATGCTCCWGAAGCACAAGGAGCTCTTGCAAGACCCCAGGGTCCTCCTATTTTTACCATTTCACTGGAAACAATGAACATTTTCTGTAACATGATTTTGCCATCAGATCTAATGGGCTCACCAGAAAATATCAAGCTATGGGGAAAACCACCACAATTATTTTTATTATTTTTATTATTTTTATTTTTAATATTTTTATCAAGAGTACCCAAATGAAATGCTTAATTTCAAAGCCTGGATTTGAAAATGCTCTGTTTTGTTCTTTATTTAATGTGTTACTACTGCTCTTTGAGGGATAAAGCCCCAAACCAAACACAACTTGCTGTTCTAAATAACGTTTCACTTCAGATTTCAGCATTTACCACATATGGGACAAAACACCATTTCTGTTCTGATCTGCATGACAGGCTGTCATCAGAACATGAATGCAGCCACATGGACCTAATTGACTGCGTGTACAAGGACTACATGTTCTCAAAAATTCTGCTTATTCAGTCACAATACAAAAATAGAAAAGAAGCAGCCATTGCMTGCCTTTCACAGAATTTTATGTAAGCTGTCATAAAGTTTCTGATGTTTTTCAGATAAATAAAGCATTTGATAACTACAGTGAACAACAGGAGGCAGAAAGGCACTGACCTGGGAATGCAGAGATTGAACAATTTCAGCAACAGCATGGACTTCATGGACCATTTCTGTGATGGATCCTTTYAGCCCTTCAGTGCCAGGATCTGCAAGGCTTAAGGGACTTCACCTRCAACATCTTATTCTCAWATACCTTGAACACAGTTAAAAAAAMCACAAAAGGATTTATCTCACATCATTTTAGTTGTATCACATCAGCTGAAGACAACACTGGCCTCCTATTTARCTTCTRAGGTTGGACTTGATCTCCAAGGKRTTTCCCAACCWAGCTGATTCTGWGATTCTGATTCTTCCTTTAAAAGCAACTTAATGCTGTGGCCAAAGTTTTGGTCTGGCAAGCACCTATGGATTGAGTATTTTCATGTTTTGTGACCTAAGTAAGAAGCCACAATATTCCTCAGTATGCAATGCTGGGTTTCCTTCTGCCCTTCTGAAAGCTTAATTCATGCAGAAACGAAATGCCTTGGAATTGCTAAGAAAAAACCCCACCAACAGCTCATCAGGCACACAGGCTGATATTCCTCTGACATTTAATTCCTGTCTGCCTTTSTGAAATCAGCACACTCTCAATTTARATTRGACCTGAAAGTCTCCTAGTCTGAGAAGAGCACAAATGCTCCAGGCTCAGGGTGTCCCTCTCCTGCTGGGGAAAAGCCCCAAAGAAGCATATGGAGGGTGCACTCTTGTTGGAAGCCAAAACTCAGCCTCCTCATTTCCCATATTTGTTCCAAAGCTTTTCCTAATCTATATTTCTGCAAATATTTTTTCCAAAAGAAACTCCAGCTTGGGGGTGTGTGTGAAAAGATGATAGAAGGTTTCACAGGTGTTAGCAAAATAATTTTACAGATGACACTGGTAGAAAACCAAATGCTTCTTTGATGTTTTGATGAGTCCCTATCTCCGTGTTTTTCCAGCAGAGGTAGGGCTCTCATTAGTTCAGTATCACCCATCTGGATTTTAAAAAAAAAAAAAAAAAAAGCTGAAAAAAATAAAAGACAGCCTGAGCTTCCCTGTGAAAGAGCTTTAATAAAAAGTCAGAGGCACAGTCATCCAAACCATGGGGAGGAGAGAATTCTTACCACAGGAGCCCTTCCTAAAGGCCTCCCAAAACAACTTGAGCTCTTCAGACAAACAACATGCAGTGAGACAAGGGCCAAGTTCACAACTACTTCCATATTTTATATTGAGTCATAATTAGCTGCAATATATATACACTTCACTTGAAGCCAGCTATGAATAGATGAGTAAGTGCCAGGGACTGCCATCTGCTCCCTAAGCCATAATTAACTGCCYGATTACGAAATACATATATATTTATCTAATTAGTTTCAATAGCCCTGCTTTAGCTGGCTCTGCTCCAAAAAATCAGGTGAAAGAAGCACGTGCTGCTGCTTGGTGGAGAGAGGCTGGAGACACGAGCAGCTCTCACTGGGGGCTCCTCCAGAGGTGACTCCAGAGGGAGGGCAAGAAGGGTGGGAAGGGAATCCCAAAAGCAGGGAGGTGCTGGAAGGTTTAACAGGACTAGGGCAGTGCTAAGCCAGCCCCTCTCTGCCTTTTCCAGTGTAAACCACGATGCAAAACTCATCTTGGGTCTTGTGGTGCWGTGGGTGATGGTCAGAATGTGAGAAAGCAGGAAAATGAGTGCACAGACAGGAGTAACTGTGCCCCACCATGAGGGGACACCAACCAAATGCTGCCCCTTCAGAGATCACTGATTATTTGAGCCCATTTGATTCTGTCCAGAAAGACTTTCTGTGGAGAATGGGATGCTTTGTTAATTAATTCATGAAGAAAAATTAAATTCTCTTAATATGTATTTTCCCCCAGTTCTCTCTGCAGTGTAAGCAGTGCTGCAGCCACTGTTCATTTCTGGGTGAGCAGCATGAAGGCTTTGCCACAGGTCAGATTTCATCATGAATCCCACATTTTGATTGCAACTCCAACACTTCCTGCAGCACAAATGCATTTAGGGCCAGATTTTAAAAGCATTTCGGATGCCWAAGGGTACATTTGACATCGATTTCCAGGGAAGCCAGGAATCCAAATGCATCAAAATCCAGCCATTCAGCCCAGCCCCACTGAATCACTCTCTGTTTCCAAGGGCTGCAGACTGGCTCAGTTTTGCCTTCAGATTAGGAAGCCCTATCATTATAGCAAGCATGGGATTCTCACAGCAATCCACCCATGGAAAATCTCCACAGAAGGAATAAAAAAAGATGGCCTGCAACTTCTCCATCCCTCTTTACACTTTGTGATTTTGCAGGACCTATCTGTCAGGTTCCCTCCTGAACAGAGCAGCCCCAATTATTCACATCTCCTCTGGATATCTATTTTAAAGCCTGTCTTCCTTCCTGGAAGCAAGAGAGATCGATCCATGAGTTAGGACATTAATGTGAAGCCCCCACAAGATGCGCTGCAAGGGCTCAGGGCTCCCCTGGTTCATGTATTGAACCAGATCCTTTGGGAATTGGAGTTTATTTCCCTCAGGGAACACCCACCCATCCATGTAGCACCTTGTAGAATTTCCACAGCTGGGATTCCTGCTCAGCTCTGCTTCCCCCCACACATCCCAACTCCCTTTGCACTGATGCCATCAGCCCCACCAAACGCTCCTGTGACATTTCTACAGGAGGAAAGTCCATCRTGCCAAGGAGGATTTCACCAAATCCATCATCAGAGCCTGGTCAATGAGGTGTGACAGACTCGTGCCAGGTGACAGCRGTGACGCTGATGTGGCTGTCCCACAGCAGGGCAGGGACATTAATTCAGTGACACACGCTCCTGTCTCTATTCCTCGGCTTTTTCCCCTGCCCCCATGGAGTAACTGGCTGTGGATTGCACTTCTTCCAGCTCAGGGTTAAAAAACACCCTCAGAAGTCTCTTTATTTCCACAGATGGGCTGAGATCCCCCAGGCCCCAGAGAACCAAACCTTTTCATTTTGGTGAAGAGCTCTGCCTGCAGTTCCCTCGTGTTTGTGGGCCCCTGGCAGGTCTGGAAGGAGGATTATTGCCCTGGCACTGTGATTACAAGCTGCACAAAGCTGCTGTATGGCAAGTGATGAGTGGGAGGAGGAGGAGGAGGAGATCACAGCTCTTTTTTTGGATGAGATGGAGGGATGTAATTTTTCAAATGGGACCAATAAACTGAGACATCTCCCCTTAGAGCCTCTTGAGCACTGCTCACAGCCTCTCTCAGCCTCACAACAAGACAACAACTGATTGAATAAGAGAATACAAATATRTTGTTCAAGTAAATAACCTGAAACAAGCTTAATTCTTACCTYTCACACAGAACCCACCAGCAATTGGCTAAGCAAGATAGTTTTATCCTACAAGATGAAGAYRTTTAGCAAGTYGAAWAAAATTAATTACAGAAAATCCACARCATCACCCTGGGCCTGTGTCTCTGCTGAAAAACAGAGAGCCGTTTCCTTCAGCTGCAAGCATCCTGTTCCCCATGCTTATTCATGAAATTAGAATTCMTTTCTGCAAGAACATTACCCAAAGCAACTTCACTGCTCTATCAGGGCTTTGCTTCTGCCAGTCTCCACACCTGACTCCTGATGGCCTCTTTCCAGAAAAGCATTTCTGTGCATCCTTCTGTAGCCAAGGGAACATTTTCCTATTGGCTTCCTGGGAATGTCTCACACATTGGGATTCACCAGAGCACTGTTAAAGCAGGGCCTACCACTTATCTGCCCAATTAACAGCATTGGGCTCCTTAATTACAAGCAAACCAGGCAGACATTTTATGCCATTTGCTGGAGAAATTTTGTATGTTCTGTGACAACAGTTATCAACATTGTCTTGAAAATGTACACACACACACACACACACATTATATATATGTTGGGGTCTCTTCCAGCCTTACAGATCTTTTACTGAATAAAATCTCCGAGTTCCATTCTCACTTCTCTAAATCGAAAAGACCAGAGAGGGCAGAAGCACSGATATTTACATAACCAGAGTAATAACAAGCTAACAATGCGTTAATTGCAATTATCTCTGAGCTTTGCCGTGCTTGGAAAGAGGTCACTGAAGGCAAGAGCCTTTTCTCTTGCAGAAACACCTCTGCAGCGAGAAAACGCCTACCACCCTCCCCASCACAGCCCAGCCCCGGGGTGGTTTTCAGTCAGCTTTTTGTCACCTCTTTAATCCAGAACCTGGCTTCTTGACAGTGGGCGAGGAGAGCCTGAGTGCTCCCAGAGAGCTCTGCTAGCAAAAGTCTTTCCTTAGTCCAAAATCTGATGGCAGTGGGATGCTTTTACCTGTCCTCATCCCTGGCACTGAGCGCTTTTCTCACTGATGGAGCACTTCTCTGGTAAGACTGAACCAGGGCAGGCAGCTCTGATCTGTGCACGATGGGCACTGCTATCAGGCTTAGTAAAAAGCAGATGTTAAATAGGTTTCATGCAATATTTTATTCCCTGAACCTATAAATGAGCCACASTTAAAGCTTGAGACATTCTCTGGAACAAAACTGATGAACCAGGGCAGGCTCAGTTGCTTGAAGGGCATCACACAATGTGCTACAGACAGCAGATTCCTGCTGGGGAGCTGTGGCTGTTCCTAAAATCTGAGGTAAAGGCTAAAATTAGGAATGACTGATGAAAGTTAATTGCCCTTTCTCCACAATCATAAACAGCTCTCACTTGCTCAAGGGAGACCAAAGCCCGGCACCACACGAATCCCTTTTAGACCCTTTGAAAGTGGCTCAAGGCTCAGCAGGAGGAAGGGAAAAGTGTATTTGATGGCTGGGGCAGAGGGACTGGTGTGAAGCCACATGCCCTACTGCTGAGCAATTCCATCAGTGCTACCACGGCAATAAAATYGGGAGCACAGCAGTGAGAATGAGCTGAGATTTGTGTCTGTAGCAAGTGAAAAGCTTTGCCTGAAGAAGAAGGAGATTAGGTCCAGTGTAAAGGGGGATCCTGTTTTATAGAATTGCAGGTCTTGGCTTTTCTCCCCACTTCAGCTGGCCTCCCCCTGTGCTGCTCTGAGCACAAGCCCCCATGCTTGCCTGTTATTAACCCTGTTAGGAACCCATCCACATGGGAAATGGTAAAAGCACATCATCATTCTCACCTAAATTTAGAAACTTGAGGTAGACCCAAACCAAAACCTAGACACAAGTCCAAATAAGAGTGTTAGGGGGAAAAAATATCTAGCCAAACCTACAGGGCAAAGTTCTCACTGTRACCAGATCCACACATACCAAATTAGGAGCTGTTTTACTGAAAGTTTAGATTTTATCTTTTCATCTTCCCATAAAAGAGGAGGATAAAAGCAGACTGTGAAGCCTCAGCACTGAGTGACAGCCTGGGAGAAGTCARCTTCACTCACAAGGACAGTTACCTTCTCTCTCCAAGGGGAGGGAAAGGTTTGGCATCGTTTAAAGGACAGAAATGACCTTGCTATTCACAGTAGAAAGCAGCCAAGACAGACATATACACCTCTGCTCCCCTGAGGTTTTCCTGCATAATAATGGAAATTAAGGATTTTTACTCAAACAGGATTTGTTTAAGATTTTGTCTGCAGACAGCCAAAGGATTTTACTTATTCACTCAAAAAGCACTATTCACCCAGGCTAGTTTGTACACTGAGTTTCTATCAAATTACAAATATTTCTTTCAGAAATAGATTTATTTCAGCTATCCTGCCCAAAAATATGGTGTCAGTTCTCAAACAGCCTCTATTTGATATTTATGGTTGGACCACTGCAACTTGCTTATTCTGAATCCCAGTTTAATAAAAAGAGCCAGTAACTCCCAAGAGACAGCTGACAAARGGAAGAGCAACACTTCCCTCCACAACAGCAACAAAGAACTTTGCCGAGGTGGGAACTTCAAGGAAGGACTTTCAATACAAGTATTTGAACAGGATTAAAGGCCAAGGCTTTTCTCACACACCCTCAAGTCAGGAGGTGCAGGATTTGTACCCTTCCTGCCCAAAGAGGTGTCTGTGTGTCACATGGGCAGGTTGTATATTTTAAAAGCCAGGGTCCCTTTTGTTCTTAGATAATGAAWTTTTTTTTTCTTTAGACTGGTTATTATTAAAACAAGTTCTCCATAGAATTTGCACAGGGCTGGAGACAATTTCAGGAAAAGCACAGCATTCACAGAAAGGGCACAGGCTATAAAGCAGCCTTCTGCACTRTGTTATCTACTCATCAAATCTATAAACCAAGGGACTGCACTTCAGAAAATAATTGTTTGAGAAAGGGTTACACCTCAGGAAACTCAGCTGTGTTACTCAGAAAGCTCCKTGCTGGTTTCAGTGTGGATTTTGTGCAGGAATCCTGCTGGTTTGCACAAAAAAAGGTCACTTTAGGAAAAACATACAAAAATCTCCTAACAATACCAAACATTTYGTCTTTTAATATTTCAAAGGGGACRGATTTCTTGTTTCTGCTGMTCASTTGTCCTCCCTGTCCCAAAAGTCAGCTGAKCCYAGCTCATGGCTGTGAWGGGAGCCACAGGGAYTGACAAACTGCAAGGCAGTGCTGGGGCTTCACTCCCCAGCACAGACAATCTGCTGGTCTCTACATCTACTGAGAACTTTCCCAGTCACATGGGCTTCCCCTCTGGAAAATTGCACGCAGCAGAAATAACCTCTGGGAAATAATTGTGGCACRTATTTTATTGGAGTCACTTTAATCTGAACATCAAAAAAACCCTGATGGAGTAAAAGAGCCACAATAAATGGAAAACACTGTGAGTTTTGCCTTTGCAAAGCCTCTTTCATTTTCATCTTTCTTTGCCTTCCTCCAGGGCAGAAGAGAAGGTCAACATCCACGAATTTCTTCAAGGAGAGAAACTCTTTTCTCAGCCCTCTCTTAATGCAATCACATTGCCAGAGCTGCAGGTTAAATGAGTTCTGTGACCTGTCTAATCACAAGGTGTAGCTTACAGATGATGTGACTGCTCCACACTGCATCCAGAAATGCAGAACCTGATTCCTGACACCAAGACAAAATAGGAAATAGCACACAGCTCCTGCTCTCCCCATGCCCAGCCACTCTGGTACTGGGCCATTCCATGTTTTCATCCTCAGCCTGCTTCCCTTCCTCACCCATGCAGGAGTAAAGTAAATAACTCTTACAATCAGTTTACTACAGAGGGTGCTCTCTGCTCCTTGTTTTGCTCTTTGGAATTGCATCTGTCTGCCATCTCCAAAGAGCTCTCCAAAAAGCAAAGTCATCTCCAAAGAGCTCAGCCCCAGGCAGATTTTGGGCGTGGAAAATGCCAGGTCAGAGATGGAGAGCTCCAAAGAGCAGTGAAGTCTCTAAAGGGATGGGACAGGTAATTCCCATGGAAGTCAAGAAATACCAAGCTTAGCTACCTTTTACATGAAATAATAAATATTGGAGGGAAGTGTGCTTGTTTGGCCAAATGTTGTCATTTTGCAGCTGATTTAAGAGCACCAAATTGAATTTGAAAACGCTATTACGAGGAAGGTTTAAAAAAATAAATAAGTTTGAGTAGAACACAGCCTTAGGGGCTATTTTAATTTTCTCTGGGCCAGCTTGCTCGCTCCTCAGAGTCAATGCAGATCAAAAGAATAATTTATAAGCTTTAATGAGAATATTGATTTGTAAGGTTCATTCCATTCCTGTGAGCAGGGAGGGAGGTGATGGGGGAAGGAGCCCTCCAAGCTGTGGTCAGAGCCTCGCTGGAGGCTGTCAGCCTTCCTGGGACACAGAGAGCCACGCTGGGATGGGGAGGGAGCTCAGACCCTGCTCCCAGCMTGGAGAGGCATCAGTGTTTCCAAACAACTCCCCGCCTAATTTGTACTTATGCAAAAGAGCCGTCCCACAACACAAATCATCGAGCAATTAACACGAAACACTYCAGCACAACTCTCCGTGGCTTGTTGCTGAACTATCTTCAATGCCATTAATGAGAGCTAATTAAATCAATCAAGGCCCCACTCAGACACGGAGGCAGCCACTGAAGCAGAGGCAGATTCGCAGGCACTGTGAGGATCAGGATGCACATTTATCACTGCTGTCCTTGCAGCACGCATCTGCTCTCACTGCTGCGTGTCCCATTTATCACGTGTTGTCACTGTCCCTACCCCCAGTGCATCGAGGTGTCAATTAATCCTTCCCTCGAGTGCATCACAGGGAATAATCTCCATCTTMATATCCACCCATGAGCAGCAGCTCAGCCACGTCCCCCAAATTACSTGGCTGTGACCAGAACGTCTCTGTTTCTTTACTGTGAGTTATTAAAACCCCCAAACCACCTCCACACACTCGGGTAATTTTCAGAGGAAACACTGGAGGTTTGGGTTTCTTCCTCCCTCTCTCCTCCCCCAGGCATTTTGCAATTCAACTCACCGAAATAAACTTCCCTGAGAAGAGTTTCCAGGAAAACCCCCTGGAGTGGGTAATTGCTGTGGACCTTCAAAGTGCTTTTTATAACTGATGAACATTCAAATAACAGATTTATCTCCACSTTTGCAGCACTGGGCAATGGCATTTCTGCTACACCAGCAGCCCATGAGCCTCCTGCTCCATTGCCATGAGCACGCAGGGGAAGCAGTCTTTTTCTGAACAGGAGCATCATCTCCCATGATATTGTAACATTTGGTCTCTGTTTATGTTTCTGCTCTGTCTGGCTAACTCTCCTTTTTATTTACAAATCAGCTAGATTAATGTGCTTTAATTTCAACACTGGTTGTTTATTTTAGAGAGGAATCAGTTGGCAAAAGGAAGAAACCCAGTCTGAACAGAAAGCAACAGTTCCAACACCATCTACACACTTGTCCTTATTCCCCAGCAGAGTTAAAATCAGTGGGTTTTTGATTTCCTAGACACATCTTGTGGCATTTTTCAGGTTTAAGTATAAAAATACTGCCTTGCAGAGGTCAGAGAAGGAGCAGATAACGAATGCAGTGCTGATTTGCCCCATTTCAGTTAATGGAAATGCATCCCCTGCCTGGTCACCATGGAGAGCAGAGCTGGGGCAAAGTCCCTGCACCTTTYCCAGACAGAAGGACATGGACAGAGCACATGGATGGAAGCAGAGCCCCTGGGAAGAGCCACACTGAGGATCTGTGTGGAATCCCACTCCAAAACAAAGCCAGTTTCAACAAGAGCACCTCATCAGAGGTAACAGCAGYGAGTCACAAGCCAGGAATTTCCACAAGGGGTGTAAATGCCCAGCTTTTATCAGCTGGTGGCTTTTTCCTACACCCACACAAGGAGTAAAAGGCATATAAATAACCCTTATGGCTTGATCTCTCCAAACCCAAATCAATCAAAGAAATGCTCCAAACAAACTGCCTTACACTGGCATGAGACAGACTCAGGCTGATCAGTTCTTATCCCTCAGAGCCTCATCAGAACAGCCAGGAATGATAATTTAGGTAGTTATTATTAATTATTACAGCTGTTTGCAGGCTCCCAGCAGAGATGAACCCCTGGGGATCCCTTTCCACCCATCATCAGCTGCAGAAGGACCCAAGAGGGGGAATCAAGGCTTTCCATGGCAGAAGAGATGACAGCATATCATTAGGCATCACCATCCAGGAAAGCCAGCAGTGTTTTCAGTCTCTGTGACCTCTCTGGGTACAAAGAATGACAGGTTTTTTCCTTTCCCACACACCCAATTCCTTCCACCACTGAGCACACAGAGTTAAAGGTGCTGCAGAGGAGACAAGCAGAGCATTTCCCTGCTCTAGCATTGCTGCTTACTGAGCTGCAGCCAAGCCTGCCCCAGGAAAACATTCAGGAGAGCTGATCACGAAGCAGAAAATCTCCAAAAAAAGGTGGAAACACCAATATATGTGCAGTATTTGCTTATTCTGCTTTGTGCATGTTGGCACCCTCCTTCCTGCAGCTGAAAAAAATTTACTTTTTGCCAAGCTCAGGTTTTCTATCRTGAGAGTCACACAGGGACCAAAGCCTCACTTTGTGTGAGGTGATGATCATGGAGATCATCAAAAAACCAAGTTCCCTGTAGTGCTGCATCTCACAGAGAAACTTCAGTCCTGACCCCACCACATCAGTTTGCTCATCTAACACATCCCTGCATCTCTGTGCTCTGCTGCAGTGATTTTTAAGGCCATGGCAGCAGATTTATTMATCAAATAAATACATTTGACTCCACAGGTCTCTCCAACTTCAGAGGAGATCAATGAAACCCTTCCCTTAGAGGAGGGAGTTTGATGAAACTCTTGGTTTAATCCTTCTAATACCATTTAGTTGAGTAAATTTATGTGACTAAAAGGGTTCTGTCAGTTGAAGGCATTTCATCAGGTGCATACACATAATTCTAGTGACAAAGTGATTTTTTTTTGTCAACAAAACGCTGCCTGGCACACGGACAGAAGTTTGTTTAGCAGTGAGCAGGCACACAGYTAAAGGCAGGAATCAGATCATGGAGATTATGCTGTTCTAAAGAGACAAGAAGGAGAGGGAAATTATCTGTTTGGTGCCAGACTGTGGGAAGTAGTTTACATGAAAGGAAAAGGAGTTTACAAGGCAGCATCAGCCTCCCGTGGGCCTTCACCACTGGCATGAATCAAACCAGGGACACAAAGCCACGGTCACACTGCACGGGGTTTTCGCTTCCTACTTTTGATCCTGCAGGCAGCAGATCTGTTTMATGTGTTAATTGCAAACTCCTCTGGTCTCTATCCAGCATTTCTTCTGTTTGTTGGTGTGTCTGGCACCACAAACACGTGAGTAAGGCGATGGGATTCTGCCTCCTTTTGTGCAGCATCACGCTTTCATCTGGGCAGCTTTGATAAAGCACCAGCAGCTGAACCTTAGCCCYAGGCCTGAAAACCTGGGGATATTGCAAGTAAAACCACCCTGGGCTGAGTGTGAGGAGCCCAGCAGCCAGAGAATCASAAYRGTTTGGATGGGAAGGGACTTTAAAGGCTCTCCAATCCAACCCCTTCCAATAAGCAGGGACATTTTCCACCAGGTCAGGCTGGATCTGTGCATGGCCTTGAGTSATTCCAGGGATGGGGCATCCARCAGAAAACAGGCWGARRTCWGTGGCCAGGACAGGTCACACAGGGCAGGGAGCTGGGTGCTGCATCAGGTAATTCAGAAGKGCAGGGAGAAAGAAGAAAAAGCAGGGAGGGAGGACACAGGTGCTCGGTTCTGAGGAAGTGGAGATGCAAGG
>CADDXX010000915.1:29155-55651 GCA_902810485.1 Alauda arvensis | reverse complement strand
ARGGKKGGSCWGGRGTTTGGCACTGTGGAGGGYCCACCTAGTSGAGTTTGGGTGTCCCAGGGGTATCCTGAGGCCTTTCAATAAATATTTGCTTTTATTCTCTAGTTCTGTCCAGTCTCTGTTTCAAGTCAGCCTTCCCAAGGCACCAGCTAAAGGAGAGCCACAGGAATGAGAACCCTCCACAGTGGGCAAGGTTTTCATGCTGTTCCTTTAATTTTATTTTTTTTTTGTCTGGCAAGTGAAATGCATTTCAGCAGAAGGTGGGAAAGGACTTGGAACAAAATTGATCTTGGCTGAGCAAACATTTGACAACGTTCTGTGGGAAACAGAACCATCTGTCTTGGGAGATATCAACTCCAGGAGATATTGATGGCACTAAAAATATCTGCCTCAGTCCACAGCCCCACAGCATTCCGTTTTCAAGCGTGGAAAGCTTCAATCCTTCAGCAGTAAACCTTTCTATTTGTTTCTATTTTTGGAGTGTTGACTTACCAGGTGGGGAGTGAAAGGCTCTGGTTTTGTTCAAGAAGCAGCCACACGAGTTTTTTGGTGCCTGGGATGAGTGGAAAGCAAGAGAGGAGCTGCAGAGAGATAATTAATATGGATTAAATGGGAGAAGGGCTTTGTGCTCTGCTTCACAAGTACAGGCAGTACACAGAGATGGATGTCTCTATCTCAGAAGAGCTTCCTGGAGCAGTTTGGCAGGCTGGTTTCTTCTGAGAAACATGAGAGGAGAGAGAGAGAAAAAAAAAAAGTACTCTTTGAAAGAAACTTTAAAAACATACCATGAATTCCAAACAGCTCTTCCCTGACAAAGAGGCTAACAGATTTATTGAAGCTGACAAACAGCCCCCATCCCATGGATCACTGAGATTTAGACCATTTCACCTTCCATGAGTCACTAAAAATCAAGATAATCCRAAGTTTTACAAGGGAAAAGAGAAGATGGGGCAGCTGAACTTCACCAATGGATGTTCTGCATGGAAGCTGGCACATCCATTTTTGTACCTGCTGCTCTCCTGCTGCCCAGGCAGGTGCCTGCCCATGGGCCTGGGAAGTAAATAACAGTTATTTTTACCACTTTCTGTTTTGGAAAAGGCAGTCTCTTGGCCATCAGGCATCTCTGTGGGGAACACCAGAGATGAGAGGATTACAGGCACCTTGAGCTGTTCTCCCACACTTGCTCACTCCATCAAACATTGTGCATGTTTGAATCACTGAAAACAGGTTTTTTAAGGAGAAAACATTTCAAGATGAGTGCAGGGAGGCTGTCCAGGACTGACACATGGAAGTCAGGCTCTGGTTGTGCAGGGAGCTGCAGGCTTGAGGTCCCCACCTTCAAGTTGGTTCAGTGGCAGCACAAGGATCTGCCTTTCAGGATCACATCAAAGAGCTGGAACTCTTTAATCCCATGGAAGAATGGCTGCCCAGTGCTGTCCCTCAAAAGTTTTCCTGCCAACAGACCATGGACTGGAGGTTTTGTGATGGAGAACCACAGATCTGCCTGGGAGCACTGAACCAAAGCAAAGAGCAGCTGAATTTGGGTGAAAGACTTCACACTGTGCACATGCAGAACAGCTGCTAAATTGGTATAAAGCTTTCTGATATCACAGCCATTGGGTTTGAGGCTCTTAGGAGTTTAGTGCCTTCCCTCCTTTGCTTCCATGAAAAATTGCAATGACTGGGCACTGCTCGTGCAGCTCCACACTGTGCATTTGCTGCTGCTGGGGGAATTTAATCCTGCTGGAAATGCAGAGGTGGGCTGCAAAGGATGAACTGCTTCCTGTCARCATTTAAGCTCGGGGGCTTTGCCTAAAATCAGCAACAATCTGCCCACTCCCATACCTAATTCACATAAACATGTGCAAACAGACCACAGCAGAGTTAGCAACTCCCCCTTCATTATGCCAGTGTGCTTCTTGTGGCAGAATCATGATCCACAGCCACGTCATTCTCCTCTCACTGTTTTCATTCTGCAAGTTTAGCTTCTTTTTTCCTCCAGTAAGGATTAAAAAAAGGAAAGAAAGAAACAAAATAAGCCACCACCTTTAGAAGGCTGAGTCCGTCCATGCAGCAGCTGGTGACAAACAGCCCCTGAGCTGCAGAATCAGACTCTGCAGCAGAAATAGCAAGCACATGGTTTGAAAGCAAACTTGGTGCCCATCWCAGGCAGCTCAGAGTCTGCACTCCATCAAGGGCCAATTTTCAGTAGGATTAGTTACCCAGCCATTTCCCTCCTCACTGGCTTTTAACCATTTATTGTTTATAGAGCAGCCTGGGAGGCTCTGCAGTAGACACTAAAGCATTTGGGGGAAGCAGCAGGAATCCCTCCACAGGAATCAGTTAAAGCTCAGCGTGTGCCCTTCAGCTGGAAATCATAAAGCATCCCTGGAAACATGAGCTGAGCCCTGAGCTGAAGGCAGAAGACAAGAGGGCACCTTTCCTGCTCCCCATGGAGAGAGCTGCCAGCTGCCAACCATGACCTGTTCATTCCAGGTGATGAAAATGCAGACAGTTTTGCTAATCTTATGCTAAGTTTGATTTCAAGTTTTGCTTTTGCCTGCACAGCCTGGTATTCACTCTTCTCTCTCCTCCCTGTCTTTGAAGGTTGCYTGCCCTTGGGAGTCTCTTCCTCCTTTCTCTATCCAAAAACATTTGCATTCTTCCTCAAAATGTTGCTGATACAGTCTCCTATCCCAACATCCCCAGCTTGCCATGCTTTTTGAGAAAGAAAAATAAAGTGAGTCCAAGATGTTAATAAAACTTACAATCCAGAGACAATATTTGCTTTGGACATTGTACAGAGGATTTAAGAAGCTGGGATCTCCCAGTTTCAGGAACTAAAGAGCTGTTTTACATAGCACACTGCCTTTCTTGTAGAACTGATCAGAAAATTCTGAAGTCAGAAGTATTTACTGCAGGACTAGTGAGTACTGGCAGCTGTGCGTGAGGTTTTGAAAAGGACAAAGATAATTTGTGATTTCTGTCCAGCTTGTTTTGTAAAGCAGCTTTGGATTTAGGAATGAGTGCAGGTGAGTTTGTGCACTGTGCCATTTTACAGGACAGCAAAGGCAGTGGCTGACTGACACCTCTGGGGGCTGGAGCCCTGACTCCTGTGCCAGACTGATGCTGCTGCAGGTGAGAACAGCCAGGCTTCCAGGGCTGCCACTCCACCTCTCCTGGAGAGCAAAGGCAAACACCCAGCAGTGGTTTAATACCAGTTATCAAATCTCCTCTGTCCTCTGGCAAATCGAGTCAATTTTCAGGACAGTTTAACCATTTGTGCTCCATCTGGTGTGTTTGATGGTGTTGAATTCCAGCCCCAAACGAGTCTTTTTTGGGACAGCAGCTCTGGTCACAGGCACACAGCTCCTGCAGTGAGATCAGCACAGTGAGCAGKGCAGATGGAGCCCAAATCCTSAGACCTGAGCCAGCAGAAGGGCTGCACATCACAGCTGCATTTCCAGGCTCTCTCAGAGCTCAAGTCCCACAATAACGTTGTGTTTGCCAGAAAAATCTCACTTTGGCCAACCTGTGAGTGTGAATCCAAGCCCARAGCTSTGACACTGCAGTTTCCAGCAGTGAYTCCTCTGCTCATCCCCTGCAGTGCCCAGGGGTGTTCCAAGGGACAGCCCCAGACTCGAGGCAGCTGCCACCCCCCTTCCTGCCATCCAGCAATGAGCACAGCTGCCCTTTGCTCTCAGGAAAGTCCAGCTCTGCTTCTCTCCCACATCAAAAAATCCCAGCATGATCAGCAATTCCCCCTGCTCAGCCTGAGGAAGGTGAGCACCACCCACACTTCACAAATATTTCTGCCTGCCACTCCAAGAGCTCCGTGCCTTTCTTCCCCCTTGCCTTTTCTCACTGCAATTTCTCACTTAAAAAACCCAAACCAATCTCAAACGCAGAGAAACCTGACCAATACTTTGCCTKTTCCCCAGAGGGGAGGATGCAAAAGCAAACAAGTCCTGGCAGATGTTTGTGGTGTTGAAGGTGCTGCTGGAAGGGGTTCAGATCCTGTTGTGGTGAGAGCTCAGARAGCTGCAGTGCAGAAGCCAAAACACTTCAAGATGAGCTTTTTGTTTTGAAATGCTTCCAGATGATGTGTCACAGAACTGATTTGGKCAGGAATAGATTTCTCTGAGCAAGACAATGATAGAACATTACACTTTGCAGTTACACTGAAATCACACTATCTTGAAGAGGCAATTCCTCACCTGAAACAGAGTATCAAAGTAATTTGATTTTTTTTCATCAAAGTGCAGAAAAGATGAAGAACTCTACAGCAAAATGCTTTCAGATGGAGATACAGGCTGTCCAGCATATTCCAGATCTTTGGAARTTACAAGTGGTCTTGATCTTTTCCAATAATTTTGAGTTAATTCCTCCCTACATCAGCTTGCTCCTAAATTGCAGTGACACACCTGGTTAAATTCTCAGCTGTATTAAAAGTTAAATATTTCTCTTCCTAGGCTGTCATTTCTCACTGCAGAATGAACGATGCCTCAGCCTCTTAAGAACCCAGATGTGTTCCTGATACTGTTCCCATAAACTTGAACCATTAACATGGGAAAGAATTTAATAAACCAAAGTTTCACAGCCTTGTTACCTCATTACAGTTACAGCASCACAGAGCTGCTAAGGCATTTCACATCACTACATAATTTTCAGGCCACTTCTCCCAATTTCATAGATGACAAAGCAGGAAGCTGCAGAGCTCATGTAAATCACTGTGCACCCAATGTCCCACCAACAGCCTGCTGCTGAATCACAAATCAAGCACCAGCCCTGCCAAGCCTCACTTTCTCCCATCCTAAAAGTGGAAAATTCCCATTGCTAAGTGGAAAAACATGGAATCACAGAATCATTAGGTGTGGGAGGGACCTCTGGAGATCATCCTGTGCAAGTCAGGATCACCTGGAGCAGGTGACACAGGAACACATCCAGGTGGGTTTGGGATGTCTCCAGTCAGGGGGGCTCCATGACCTTCCTGGGCAGCTGTTCCAGTGCTCTGCCACCCTCAGCATAAAGAAGTTCTCTCTCATGTTGAGTGGAACTTCTTGTGGCTTCGTTTATGGCCATAATCATGACATGAAGGTTCATCATCTGTCTGATCACAGACATTTATCCTCTTTCCCTTTTCTGAGCACACCAAACAGCCACAAATCAAAGGTCCTTTTTATGACCCATTTCTGGGGTAAGGAATGCAAAGTCCAGACCTTACATAATTCAGAGAGAGAGAGCACACACATGTAAAAGCTGGCATGTACACACATCCAGAGGATTTGCAGTAATGCACAGACTCCCAGAACCAGACTGTAACCCCAGTATCTGCTAGATAACACTTCCAGTTGTGTTCATCCTACTGCTTCCAACCTCCAATTCCATCCTACTCCTCCTGATGTTGGCTCAGGGAAACAGAAGCTGTTTTATGGAAGACAGAACCCACCTGAAAACCTCCAGGATGCCCTGAATGGTCTTTCCACAGCTGGCAAGAGGTGGGCAGAGCATCAGAGCTGTGGCAACTTTTACAATGTGGGCTGAGAGATGTCACAAATGTGGCACAAGGAGGGGCTGAGCCTGCAGCCCCAAAGTGGCCTTGGGTTCACCTCCTTGCCCCAGGGAGCACCATTCCCTGGAGTCCTCTGCCCTGCACAGCACAAGGCCCTTTCTGGCCTTACCAAAGGCCAACACCAACCAAATTCAGCCTGGCCAAATACAAATTTCTGTGTTTTCTCATAGTCCAAGCACACTTTGAGCCTTCCACCCCATTTTCCATGAGCTCTCCTCTCCAGCCCTTTAAACTGTGCAGCTACAAGAACAAAATTTCCCAAACATTTCCTTGCATGCCTTTCCACTGTCCTTAAACACCAATGTATTGTGTAACTCTGCCGTGTGCCCAGGGACCCTTTACATTATTTAAAGGCTGTCAGTCAGGTGTGAACCTTCTCATTGATTTACCATTCACTTCTCATCCTCTCCTGAATGCATGAGGCAGGTGCAGCCTGCCACTGGTGCTCAGGAATAACGATTCCATTTGTTTGAACCTGACTTAGAGCCACTCACTTTTGCAGCCCATATAATTCTCCTCACTGCCGTTTGCGTGACATTAATGACAAAATAAATAATTCAGCACGCTTTTCACCCAAATGTAGCCCTGTCAGAGACTAATATACAATCCTTGCTAGCTTATTTAACAAAACAAGCCCCTGAGTGATGCTTTTAAAGGCTGAAACTCTCATTTTAATGGAATTTGGTGGCAAAGCTCCCCCGGGACCCAGCAGGATCTTAACAGGCACAATCTTCCCACTCCTGTTCCTGCCAACCCACCCTCCCACTCAGCCCTGGGGTTTGTGCTCTGCTCCCACCCAGCAGCTCTGTGCCTTCTCAGGCTGCCTTTTGATGGAGCTGCTTTACTTTACTTGAAGGGGCCACAAAGTGAGGCTGAGCAGCACCAGGGGTGTGTGCACAGGGTGATCAGGGGAAAAGGGAACACTTGGCTCCCTAATGAGACCTAGTGAGGCTTTGGGAATGGAAACAATCCTGTTCTTGCTCTCAGGAGGATTTAGTGGCACATCAAGCCACTCCAAGCATTTCAGCAGGGCTGCTTGGCTACAGGAGCTCTAGAACAGCACCACTATAAAAAAAAAATCACCAATTTTTTGGACCTTTATAATAAAATTTCCAGTACCTTCACTGACTCCAGGATGTGCTTCTCAATACTCACTCCCTCAGCCCCTCCACAGCATGCTTTTTCTGCATTTCTCATGCACTCATTTCTACTTGTCCTGTGTTCATTAATGCTGTCCCTGAGCTGCTGTGCTAAAACTGGTGTCAGCAGCTGTAGGATTTATGCAGAAAGGAACACTCCTACCAAGAAAAACCTTGCATCTTTCCATTAAAGCAGTGCTGCTTTCCCTTAAAAGTGTATTGGTCCCAAAGTGATCTCAGGGTTGGCTTGGGAATAAGACCCTTATTTCCTCATGACTTTATGTTCACCTCCTTTCCTTCCTTTTCCAGGAAAACCACTCAGTTTGTCTGTAAGCAACACATTCAGAGACAGCACATGCATCATGCCAAATTATTCTCCCCTGGAGCAAGGTCAATTTGATATTCAGATTGGCTTTTCATCCATCCTGGGGCTGCAGAGTGATTTGGTTTTCTTTCAGCTTCAATTTACCTAAACTATGGGTATCTGATTTTGGATTCTGCAGACTAGAACTGCTACCCAGGGTGTTTTTTTCCTCACATCCATGGGGTCTGTTTTTCCTGTTATGCAACTGCAGCTGCTGTGCAAAGACCACAGTGTGCAYCAGGTAGTGGATGAAATAAAGCCTAATGAATTTTCATGGAGAGAGGAGTCATTAAAGTTGGTGGTTTCAAAATAATGAATTGCCCATTTCCTTCAAAATAGGATAGCAATGAAKAGAGGATACATTCCAAAGTATATTCTAAGGAAAATGGGTAATGGATTCCTTGGAGCTGGAAATTGTGCTCCAGGAAAGGGAAGCATCTGCCCCAAAAACAACTGTGATGGTGGAGGAGTGAGAGAACAGCAATGCATCCTTTTGGCATTTCTTCCTTTAACACACTGAACCACAAAGTTTCTGACARCCCAGGTCCCTGGGCAGCCCACACCTCCCTTGGGAATCCCTTCACAGTCCCACTCCATGCTTTAGCCCCATTCCTTGCATGAATACTAAGCCTAAAAATAACCACAACTCAACCATAACCATMAAGTAACTCCTCAACCATAACCATAAAGTAACTAGCCTAAAAGGTTTTGGACATGCAAAGAGGCATGTCCAAAAACCACTGTCTCCTTCTCAGGAATGGCCTGGTTTCAAGTCCTGATTGGCTGAACAGTGGTGTTAGTTCAGAGGCTGTGGAGTTATTAAGCTRGAGTTTAACATGAATAATCTGAGTTCTGAATGACATTAAGGTTTCCTTAAGCTCAGTAGTGATTTTATTCCCATCAGTGATATCAAGAATGAGCAGAGGGGCCCAGAAAATCTCCTTAAAATCAAGGCAAATGACACAGTCAGGATGTCAGCACTGGCCTCACAGTGCATCTGATACAGAAACAAAAAATCCAAGCAGCCTTTTTGTATCAATGATCCAAGGAAAACACTGCAGGCAGCACAGAACACCTGATGGCACAGTGGAGCTCTGGCAGAGGGTTCTATTCCTGCCTGTACACRCAATTTGCAGCCTGATTTGCTCAGGGCCAGCCTCAGTTTAGCTGTTCATTTACAATGAACTGCATGCAATGCTGACAGCAGCATACGTGGGACTGACACAAATACACACGAATTACTCAGATCTGGAGTTATGACAGTGACACCAGGAAATGAACTCTCAGGAGCTTTAAAAGAGGAGAAAGAGAAATCTAAAAAAAAATATAAATAAATTTAAAAAAAATCACTGTTGCCTTTTATTTGAGTTCCTGGTATTTTCAGCTTCTAAAAACATTACCTCATCTGACTCTCTGTATGAAACTTTTTTATGGTAGGACTAAAGTTCTTCCTTTTTGCAAATAAAGAAGCATTTGTCCCCCTGCTATCATATTAAAGGCAYCTCCCAGGGCAGAGCTCTTCCAGATTTCCCTTGCCCATCACCTTTGGGGCTGGGGAGGAGGCTGATGATGCTTTTCAAGCCCTTAGATCTTAGGAAATTTTAGGAAATTACCTGGCAGTAGTGAGGCTATGGGAAAGGACTTTTCAGCAAAATCAGCACCAGCTCTGAAGCAACATTAAAATCCTGATAGGATTTTAAACAGAGGTCAGTGGAATGCACCAGGATGGCATTTTGTTAATAATAATAATAATAAAAAAGGCAGAGTTTAGTGACTGAAACCTCTGACCCTTACTGGCACTGGAATGGGAAAAATTACCAAAATGTTTTTATTTTGTACTTCAAATTATAAYTCAAGCTGAAACAAAGGTATTAAAAAAAACAGGTATTGAAAAGCCCTCAACACTACCMACAAAAATCAAGGACTTTTAGTTTTGCTAGCTAACAAATAATTCAATTACTCACCCAGCACTAACGTGAGGGCACAGAACCAGAGCATTCCCTGGTGTGGGGGAGGTTCAGGTGGGTAATTCCATCAGCACTCTGCAAGTCCCTTCCCACAAAYCTTTGTGGYATTAATGAGGAAATGAGGCATCGAKAATSTGAGAMATTTGGKTKCCTTAGCTCCACTGGAGGATCTCGAGCAAGGACATCCCAGTTTGCCCCACCTGTGCCAGGCACAACTCGTGCATCCCTCAATCTTCAGGGGCTGCAGTGGTTCACAGGTCTCACAGTGGCCCTGGAAGAAATGAAATGTAAACCTTAAAAGTAACAAGAAACACGAGTGCCATTTCCTCAGCATTCACAAATTTGGATGCTTTTTACAAGCTGCAATCACACAGCAAAAAGGGAGAGAAGGAGTTAAGCATCCGGGAGTGGAGCAGGACTGCTCCGTGCAGGGAAAGCACAAAGCTCTYGACTCTGCAACATCCTCAGCGAGCCATTGTGAGGCGGCCCTCGGTGTGGCAGGCATTGTTTCGTGTCCTTATCACACTGCCCAGAGAGGGCTCCCCCGGGATGCTCGGGATGTTCACACACAACCCCCGGCAGGATGGAAGTGCTCCCAGCCTCTGCCCACCTTCCTGCAGGATCTCTCCCTGCAGACCTGCACGATGAGGAGAAAAGGAATGGGGGTTTGTGTTTGAGCTGGAAAAGTAGCACTGCTGCTGGGGGGGAAAAAAAAGGGAAAAAGGATAAAAGCTGGATGCTGTTCCTGTGGTGGGTCTTCCCAAGAAAAGCTCAGTCTCTTGGCCTGCTAGAAATGGAGAGAGATAGGACCTGCTAGGTAAAATACTTCATGTGTCCCAGCATCTGCTGCTACATAATCACACCAAGCTTTTTTAGAATTGAAATCTCTCTCCCTGCAGACCTGCACAACAAGGAGAAAAGGAATGGGGGTTTGTGTTTGAGTTGGAAAAGTAGCACTGCTGCTGGGGGAAAAAAAAAAAGAAAAGAAAAAAGGGGAAAAGGATAAATAAAAGCTGGATGCTGTTCCTGTGGTGGGTCTTCCCAGGAAAGCTCAGTCTCTTGGCCTGCTAGACCTAGAGAGACACAGGACCTGCCAGATAAAATACTTCACGTTTAATACTTCATGTGTCCCAGCATCTGCTGCTACATAATCACACCAAGCTTGTTTGCAATTGAAATCACAAAYTATTCCAAATATTAGTCCTATTTTAAAAAGATGCCCCTCTCCAGTGCCTCAAAGGGTGAACAAAACAACAACTACCTGAATGACATACACCTACCTTCCTGAMATTTCTGTGTGCAAGGCCACAAGGTCCAATCCCCTGGGAAGACAGGAGCTCAGCAGACAGCCAGGATGAAGGAAAGGACAGCAGACAGCCAGGCTGAAGGGAGGGGACCACAGAACCCTGCACATATTCTCTTCTTCAATACCTGGAAGGATTTTTTTTTTCCCTAATTGTGAAGGGAAAGGAATGTTGTGGTGGCTAGATGAGTTTTTGGTTCTACAATGAACTCTCTCTCCTTTTTTTCCAGGGCACTGGGGGAAAAAACAGACCAAAATAGCAAGTTTAGTTCTCAATGTCTCTTCCTTCTGACCTACCAATGCTCTTCACTTATGATTTGACAATTYCAAATGAATTTCTGATTGTGCTTCACTCCCTCAGGAGCACATGAAGAGAAGATAGACTTGGACATGTGGATCATAGATCCAGCACTGTTCTGCTCATTTTAAACTTTGATCCTCTTCTCAGTGCAAGATACAAAAGCAGTTAACAAAGGAAAATCCCTCTCCCCTCCCAACCAAATCCTCCTCTCTTCCCTGCTGGTTGGATATGAATCCACATCTCACAACTTGCCCCATGTTGTGCTRCCATCACTGCACTGAGCCAAGCAACTGCAAGGAAAGTTGGTACAATGAACTCCTTCTCCACTAAGCTGAGCCTGGAGGGTGAGGACAGATTAGGAGTTTATTTTTGCCTTCCCCAATGCTACTACTGCTCGGGAAGAAAAGCTTTGCAAGAGGCCCAGGCCTTTACAGACATGGATTAACACAAGTCCAGCAGCACTTACAGGGCCTTGCCTTCACACAGGAGATGTGGGTGCAGCTATCCTGGCCCCAGCTTGGCTAAAGACTTGGCTAGATCTGKTCTGAGCAGTGCTGTGCCTCTCACCAAACATCCAGACCTCTGCCAGAGCAGGATTTGGAGCAGCTCAGGCCACCCCAGATCCTCCTCTCCCAGCCTATTTATCCCTTGAGGCTTTATAAACCMCTTTGCAACCATGTTGGCAGCTTGAGAATTTAATTGCGTGTCTCCTGATATTGGGGGGTGGTTTTAATGAAACCTGCAGCTCCTGGGGAATGAAGGAATCCCAGGGTTCATATAAAACCAATTAAGYCTTCTAATTGTGGCTGCAACCTGAGAACACCCAGCAAGAAAATCCTCAAGGGTGGAAATCTGAAGGTAAATAAAAAGACTCTCTTCCTTCCCTGTGCAATTTTTGTGTTAGRAAATGCTCTCAGGGTTTTTCAAACTAATGACATGGGAGGCCTGAGYCACACGTACAGAGCTTTGGTTTAGAAATACTAGTATTAATATTGAACAGGCTGGGAGGGAGAGAAGGTAACAATGGCTTTAAGCATTAATAACAGCTTTTTTTTTCTACTAATAATAAGATTAAAGCACTTGGAAGCAGGTAAAACACAGACCTTGGCAGCAGCCATTGGAAGKAGGGTGACACGAGGCAGTTTAACAGCCAGGCAGAATTACCAGTTGCATCCCTTTGACAYTGATATATAACCAGGGTGTGAATTCAGCAGGATTCAGGGATTACAGGGCAGCTCTGGAGTATCTGGAATAGAAGAAAAACAAACCTGAGGTTTAAATGACAACCAGGGCACTGTGACTTATGTCAAGTTTAGCTCTGGAAATGAATATCCTGCCCTTTCCTAAATCTTGGAGCCTAGGAGTCAGCAAGGAATAAAACCTGCAGTATTTGTGATTTAATGGGAAAGGGTTTTCTGTTTTCACAAATCCAGCTGGCTTGCAGAGGAAGTCAATAAGGATGGCCAGAGTCTCATATTTTAACTGTAAATGATGATTCCCTTCTGCCATTGTTTTCTGGTTATTAAATTCAAGTTGAAAAGGCAGTTTTCCTTATGTTTACACACCCACACAGTTAATTGGAAGTAAAAAGATGTCTCTTTATGGCCAGGAGTGYTACCCATGTTTGGGAGAAGCAGGTTATTGTGCAAAATTCATGTAATTRGTTTCCATAGCCCAAAGCATACCAGGAATAATTTCTTATAGAAGAGGAGTAGATTTATGCTGAAGTGTCCCTTGAAATTTCTCATTCAAAGGCTGATGGCTCTAATGACTGCCTTCAAATTGCCATCAGTAAAAGTCTGTGCAGAAATGGAAYTCAGGGTGCAATTTGGCAAACAGCTGCACACTCCCAGCCTTCAGCCCCTAATCTAATCTGGGCTCTAATTTCTCTCTGTGTGGATTTGAGGCTTGATCTCAAYAAGGCCATTAGCACAAGGAGATCTGCTCAGGCCCACAAGTGCCTGCAGAAGGAGCTGCAGAAGGGTGCAGTCACTGGCACTGATCCAGCCCCATCCCTCACCAGGGTCATTCAGGCATCAGGGGATGCCTGATTTCAGCTTTCACGTTTTCCAGACTCTGTGCTGCTTAGGTGTGTAGTTCTGAGCCTCACATTAAGTGTCAGTAAGTTCTCTTTACAGAGTAGGGGGACAAAACAAATCCTTTCCCTGCTGCAGACCAAGGACAATGAGTACAAGTTTTCAGGCCCAAAAGCATAAACAAGGGTGGGCTGAAGAAAGAAAACAAGAAGGATGGGACTTCATAATCTGAAGATGTAATTGGACAATTAGCAATATGCACATAGACCAAAACTTATATAAGTGTGAGACCTCATGACCTGTGGTCCATTTTGGGTCCACCTTGGCTGTAGCCCTGGCCAGGCTCTTGTACTGCCCAAGGTGTGTCCTTAAAGGCCTTTTAATAAACACCTACTTCATTCTCTTAGTTCTGCCCAGTCTCTGTTCCAGCTCAGCCTTCCCAGGGCACCAAAGGGACACCTGGATTTCCCCCTTTCCCAGCAGGTCTGACCCCAGCACACAAACCAACCTCAGGCCCAGCTCAGCCCGGCCTGTGCCTGGATGGGTGTATTCTTAAAGACCTTTCAATAAATATTTTATTCTATTTGCTGCCTAGTCTCTGTTCCAGGTCAGCCTTCCCAGGGCACCAAAGGGACACCTGGATTTCCCCCATTCCCATCAGGTCTGACCCCAGCACACAAACCAACCTCGGGCCCAGCTCATCCCAGCCTGAGCCTGGATGGGTGTAACCTTAAAGACATTGTAATAAATATCTATTAAAATAGATATTTAATACATAGACCTTTTAATTAATATCTATTTATTCTGTTACCTGCCTAATATCTGTTCCAGGGCACCAAAGGGACATTTGGATTTCCCCCATTCTCAGCAGGCCTGACCCCAGCACACAAACCAACCTCAGGCCCAGCTCAGCCTGGCCTGTGCCTGGATGGGCACCAGGAGCTGCTCCCTTCTCCCCAAGCCTTCCTTCTGATCATTCCCTGCTGCCCCAGAGCCAGGATGGTGGTGCAGCAGTCAGTGAATCCCCTGCTCTTCCATCCCCCTTTCTGCACGAGGAGCAGCCTCTGATTGAATTGACTCAAACGTCTGCGTTTACGCGACGTTGTGACCGGTGAATCATTTCCCCTGTCACACTGAGACACGACACTGATGRTAACTCAAATTTCTCCAGTCAAATGGCTTTGGAAAGCTCTCCTGCYATTAGAGTCTGTGAATGTCAACGGGTTTAGCTCAAGTGCAGGCAAGGACTGATGGCAGTGCTTGCTGCCTCTCCTTTTTCCCACCACAGAGCTCTCTGAAATGCTGCCTGGCAGCTCTGCCCCGAGAAAGGAGGATGGGAGACACTGGACATTATTCTTATGGTTTGCACTATATTGAATTTATCTTTGCTTTACCCATTAAAAACAAGTTACGGATGATATCCCTAGGAGTTAAACACTGAATTGATCTCCTTCTGAAAAGAGAGAGCTCCCTGGGATACTGAGGTGTCTAAACAACTGAAATGTACTTCCAGAGTAAGTAATGACACTACTATTAAAAGAAAATTCAGAACAACATCATAAGAAAACATAAAACTCTGTAACAGAATTACAACTCATTGAAATAAATGAGTGAATGCAAATCCTGACTTGGAGTCTTGTTTATCTTGTTTATCTGCCATTATTTCCCGTTTCTAGAATGGGAGCCCCAAAATTCCTCTGGCACCCTTGTGGGAAAGCCCAGGAGCTTGCCACTGCTGCCACATTCAGCCTGCACCATCCAGAGACAGCTTTGAGCTGCATTTTGAAGCCTTGCTCTGCAAACACAAAAGATCAAACTGGCTGTTTTTGCTGTTGGAACCCTTTCATCCATCCTTAAAATCGAGAGAGTGTGCAACAAAACAGGTGAGGAGAGCTCAGGCACTGTGTTGAACTACCATCCATCACTCCATAGCTTTGCCTTCCTGTTTTTGTATGTATGTATGGCTGCACTGCCTCCTTCCGTGGCTCCTTCTCTGCTGTTTTCCTTTCCAGGGAGATATCACGAGGAAATGAGGGAAGCAGAAAGGGAGAACAAAAAAAGAACACTCCTCTGCATGGAAGGAGGAGGAAAGGGGAGAAAGAGAAAGAAAATCTGGGAAGGAGCACAAGGCTGAATAATGCACTGGAAGAAAAAAACCCCAGCAGCTGGATTTGCTGGGTGAGAAAGGAATGTAACAGCAAACTGAAAACTAGCCCCAAAGACCATTCCTGGAGGAATTTAATGGAAATATGAACAAACGAAATATTGGTAAGAAAACAGTGTAAGTAAAGCAACAGAGTAAACAGGAAGAGCTACAATGAAAGAACACAGATAACTCTCCTTATTAAAAAAGGCAATGTTTTTGCTGGAGGAAAGTAGCAAAGACTATTGACAAAGGAATTTCAACCAGAAACCACTGGAAGCTTTTGCAGTGTCCTAAACAGACTCTGTACCAGAGCCTCAGCCCTTCTTGAGCAAATAATTTGTGGGATGAACCAGGTGTGCAAACAGCCATGGGCTGCTCCTCTGTTACCTTCAACACTGCCAAAATAACCCAACGATGCAGAATTTAAGATGCCWCATTCATGCCTAGTAAATACCATGTTTATCTGTGTGAAGAAAACAGGCCCAAAACTACTCTGTAGTCAGGAAACTGAGAGTTGGAACCAGTGCTTAGCCAAGCAATAAGACTTGTTGCAAAGAYGGAAAACCTTAAAGGATCTGAATCTCTCTCCCCTTCTAATAATAATTTGTTATCCAGAGGCACTACCACCACTGCTATAGTCCTACTTTTTAAAAATAATTTTTAAAAAAATATTTTCTGCTGTAATATTTCACAAACAAATGCACTTATGATGATACAGTTAGAAAACTCCCCAAGTGCTTCCAGAGCCAGAGAGATTGATAGACTTTGCCATGGTCTGTGGGAACTTAGCCTTCATTAAGGTCAAGCTAAATTACCTTACAAATAACTTAGCCTCTACCCACAGCTCCTTGATTCTGAACTGATAGATTATGCAGCCATTAATCAGCTCCAGGTCTGACCTTTGCTTTTGACTTTCAGAGGGTAAACTTATTCCATGCTGCTCCTTTTATTGAATTTCTCAGATACATTCATACTCATAAAATAAAAAGCAAAAAAGGGAAAAAAAATCTCATTCCCTACTAAGCACTGATGATTCCACATGCTTCATGAAAGATYGAACACAGCTTTTAATGAATTTGTTTGTAATGCACCAATTTCATYCTGCCTCTTCCCAAGGAAGCAGATTTCAATTTGATGGGCTGGGAGACACAAGAGGTTATTTATGGCTGTGTGTCTGGGTCTGCAGTCAGCTGCAGAGCCATAAATTTGGGAGACAGCACAGTTACTGATCTTCAGTTAATTTCCTGGAAAGTCTGAAAACTTTGTTCTGGGTGATCACTGGCAGAGATATAATAACAATAAAGTGACCCAAGATGGCCAAACCCAATTTAATAGTTTCCATAGAGATCATTTTGATCAGAGCTCTGTAGGAGGACTTCATTCACCCATCCAATCCCACTCCCTCCATATAACCAGTGAAAATTCACTTTCACACCATTCCCTGATCAGATTTGTTTGGCCTGSACTCCTGTAGCTGTGTTTAGCTCTCAGATGCACATCTTTAATAAGAAATATCTTCACACCCAAGGGCTGAATTTCACCCAGAGAGGTTGTTCAATGAGGTTTCATTTTGAGAAGTGATCAAAGGCCATGGCCTTATCACTCAGTTCTGCYCCAGCTCCCCACAGATGGTGGGTATGCACTTGAAATAAAGTTCTGACTTACCATTACTGTCATAAAATGAGTTGTAGAACCACCCTTTCTTCATTTGTCTTAATTAAAAATATATCTTCTGGCTCATGGGGAAAAAGAAAAAAAAAAAAAAAAAAAAAAAAAAAGAGAACTATCCATAGGTGATTAATGAACCTGCAGATTTAATCAATACCCTTCCAGGAGCCTTCCTACCCAAAGCCCTGCTTCATTTGCTGCTCTTTGTATTAACAAATTTTGTGATTTCTACATTAAGCCCAAAGTATCTGGCACAGATACAGAAAGAGAATTTAGGTATTTTCTAAAGCACCAGCTTTCTTCAGGACATGTGGAAAAACATTTTATGGATATTTCCCATAGTGGATTAAAGAGTTTTGCATGAAAAACTCAAAAAAAAAAAAAGTATTTCAATTTCTCATTTCTTAGCAAAGATTTCTTGTTCTGTTTGACTTCAAAAAATCAAAATGCAAGTGAGACAATATTAATTCCAGCTGCTTCCTCTTCCTATTCAAGAGTCATTTTCATAATAATAAGTGAAACATTATCATTTGGTTCTTGCCCTTCCCCAATTAGTCTTTTCTTTACCAGACCCAGCTCTAGCCTCCTGAGATCCTTATTGTTTTCTAAAAATACATCTCACCCAAYTCACAGTGGGGGAAACTTCAAGCTTTTAAAGCAAAAACCAGAAGACAAAGGCCAACACCAAAARCAGGAGCAAGAAGGAAAAAGCTTGTTGTATTTTTTTTCTGCTTGTTTGGGTTTGTTGTGGGATTTTTTGTTTGTTTTTAAAAGCCACCCCTGTCATTCCTGGGGATAAGCAGAGGACAGTGCTTGTTTTATAGTTGGGGACTGTTGTGCTGCACTGACAACTTCCACCTGATCTTCCATCACATCCCTGGAGTGCTCAGCAGCTGGARCACAGCTCAAGGAGCCCTGGAGCTGTGGGTGTGCAGACAGATCTGTATCCCTCTGCCTGCACACATCTCCAAGTGTCCCCTGCCTGGGTGCAAAGCAGAAGGAGACTTTCAAAACCTTTCCAGAGGAGGTCCACTCCATTTGGAGAAACTCCATAACCAATAGATTTTTTTTTTTCTTTTTACCATTTTATTTTTAGCACTCAGCAGCACTTTCTGGGATGTCTCTGGCCCAGGCTGTCAGAGCTGTTTAGCACCCACAAGAGTCAGCTGGCCCAGAAGCTGCACTGCTAATTTTAGTGGCTAAATGAGAGCTGACCTCAATCCTGTGAGCGAGCTCCTTGGGAAAGCCTGGCCACAGAGCTCCCATCCCCACTGCTCCTCCAGCAAGCAGCAAATGTCTTCTGACACTGTCCTCCTACTTCTGTGCCCTGACACAGGCACTCTGCTTATTTATAGAAGGTGTGAGCCTCACTCACAGACACCAGGCTGAGTGCCTCGGGACCAAAGGCACGCTTGGTTTTGAGCAAAGGCTKGCTCTGCCCTCCTGCTGCACAGGAGAGGGCAACAGCTCCCAGTTAACCCAGCAATATTTCTGGAGACAGTATGGACCAACAAGAGTAGGAGGGAAGGAGCTGATGAGCTCCAGGCCCAGCAGGCAGGAAGGGGAGCAGAGGGAAAATCCCACTGTGCCTCTGCAGAAACCATCCTCCTGCAAGCACTGCGACATTTGGAAAGGTCTGCAATGCATTGCTGCCCTGCTGGAGGGCTGGGAGGTGCCAGGGCACAACACCAGAACCTGTCTCCAAATTACAGGAATATTGAGTGTTGGAAACATGGCTTTAAATCCTACATCACATAAAATTCCACCTGTGCTCAAACAATAAAAATGCAACACCAAATGAAAACCACACCCACATCACAAAACTATTTTGCCCAGTTGGTTTAGTGGAACTAAACAATAATTCAGCAGAGATTTGAGTTGACTATTTACCCATAAACCTATGTAGTTTCAATSTTATTAATTTATTATAATAAGTGTAGTAAATATAAGTTTACTATTTTAGATTAGTGGGGGGAAAAAATGTTTCTCCTTTTAGAGCTCCTTGTAATTTCTTTTTGTGTCTTCTACGTGCAGTAACATAAATTAGTACAGACAAACCCCATGTGATGATCCACCAGCCTCCATGCAAGGATGGACACACTGCTTTTCCAGGTACAAACAACTGAACTGAGGTGTTCAACTACAGAGAAAAGAAAAAAAAGAAAAAAAGAGAAAAGAAAAAGAGAAAAAAGAGAAAAGAAAAAAAGAGAAAAAAAGCCATCATCAAGCACAAATTCCCTTTGTCTAAGGCCACAGTGCATTCTGGTGGGCACTGAGCTCCCGGGCAGCTCAATCATCACATAAATAAGCCCTAATTGGCATCCCCAAATGTTTTGAAATTGCATTGCCTGCTGCTGGCACTCCAAAAGTCCTGCCTCTGGAGATAGCAGGGGGGAAARAAAAAATCATCAAAGACCATTTTGCAATTAAACGCAGCAACCCCRTGCCCAACTGGCGAGTGTCAGGGGTAAAAAATAGCATCAGCCCAAACGGTAAAGAGCCTTTTTGGTTTGTCAGGAACTGAATGTGCAGCACCAAGCAGTTATTAGAGGCTGTGATCAGCAAAGCAGACAATCATTTGCCTTGTTCCYGTGCTGCCTGCCCATGTGAGCAGCATCAAACAGGCATTGACAGACACCCCGCTCGCCCCCCGAAGGAACGCGGGTGCTGGGGGTCTGCAGAGCTCCTCGTTAACAGGCTGACCTCTGAGTCTGCTGAGAAGGCRAGGAAGCATTTACCAGCCACTCTTATCAATAATTATGGGAAGGAAAAATCGTAGCTCATTGTCTGTGCCAGCAAGGGGAGATAAACAAGGCAGGCCTGGGGCGAGCAGCCGCTCGCAGCCATAGGCAGCAGCTGCCAAAAAGGCAATTTATCCATGGAGCTGCTCAAGCCAGGGATGATGCGTGTGTGCAAACTGCCCCAAAGTCCTTCTGCTGGCAATAGGAGTCTCTGTGGAGCATTTCTTCTCAGGGACCCTGAAATACCCCAGTAAATACAGCAACCTGAAAGGCCCCACACATGGGTGGGCAGTATTGTACACCAGGGCTCAAGTCCCAAACACCATTTTTGTTCCCTGGAGCTGTGAGGTTTCCCCAAGGCCCTTTCAACATGTAAGGATGGGGACCTAGTTTTAAGCAAAGGTACTGACTCAATTCCCTATTTCTCATAATTCTCTCTCCTCTGTCACCCAGGAGGACATAGAAAACTAATTTTGCTTCAGCAAGCAGCCACCCACCTTTGYTACAAGCCTGGATCCTGCTCCCATTTACAGCCTAGCTCCATTTTGTCTCCAGCCTCATTGCAAGGAAGGAGGCAGAGCCCACCTGAGCCTGCACCAGGCTCCCTGGGGGTTGCTCCTACTCCAGCTTTGCATCATAACCACCAGTTATCCTTTCAATTAATTGTGGGTATCATAGTGGTTGACAGGACAACCTTACTACCAAGGGATAATTTAATATGACTAGACYGTAATCAAAGTGTTAATAGGCTCAAAATGTAATCTGTGCAGAAGTAGGATTTATAAAAAGGGAAAGGAGAAGCAGGGCCCAGATGAATAATGTTAGTTGTAACATTACAGCTAGTTGTAATAGAATAATTAGTTGTGATATGCAGAAATAAAAATGGCACTGCTCTGAGTTCCAGGATGTGTGCCAAAAAGGGGCCGTTAGTCACAGCCATGAGGAACACTTACACAGTCCATTATCTCATGAACTGCAAGGCCCAGAAATGAATCCTGCATGTCACAGGAAAACTGAGACTCTGCATTTTCAGCAGYACACAGCTTTTCATTTCAGCCCTTGAGGCAGATCCTTTCTCACTGCTGCAGTGATGTGCCTYCCCATTCGCAGAGAGGCATCCTCAGAACCCTCCTGGCTGAGCTCCACCTTCCCTCTGGGCATGGTCCCAACCTCTCCATCCTGTGGCAGATGAAGCTCACCCCTGGTATCCTCACCTGCTCCCTTCCTCCATCCTCACTGGTCTTGTGGAGAAAGAAAGAAAAAACCCAAAAAAAAACCCTCAAACTGCATTAAATCCCAGAATTTTTCTGTTTTCTCCCTGTAGGGCAAGGATGTGGTTTGGCTGCCTCTATCAACAGGTGCTGTGTCCTYGTGGGGTTGGGCAGCCCCTGCTGCTCCCTGGCTCAGTGTTCAAATGCTTTAATCACAGGAGGACAGAATTTGTTAGGTTGGAAGGGAGCTTAGAGCTCATCCTGTTCCAGCCTCCCTGCCAGGGGCAGGGACACCTTCCACCAGAGCCAGTCAATCTAATCCCCTCTAATCTAGCAACACACTCCTAAACCCAAAGTGCACAAGGCAGCAATAAAGCTGGTGTTCAGCATCACAGTGAGGAAGCAAGAAGCTGTACAAAACCAAAAAGTGATGTGACCAGTTTTTAAAGCTTTTTAAAATTTAAATTACGAAGTCAGGCAGTTTTTACCATCTCATTGTTATGCATTCCCTTGCATGACAGACACAGAAACAATTGCTTGAYCTGGCTTGCCTTWAAAARAAAAATCACTTTGAATGACTTCTKTATCATAAAAGTTACTTTAAAACAATTTTTCTGCTTTTTAGGTAGTGATAAAGAAATTAAATACTTTTTCAGGTTGTGCTTATCCATTTCTCCTTCATTTCCTCYGGCATACTTTCTTTTCTTCCTCTTCTTACAGTGCCAAAAGGGAAAAAAAAGTGGGCCTGTGAAGGAGGAAAACTGGTAAAGAAAGGAGCTCTCTCTAGGGAAGACAGGCAGGAAAAAGAGAAACACAAGTTGTGATTTTTTTTTCAAAGAGAAATCACCTGGGATTGAAACAACTGAAACTTTTGTCTCCTYCTCACACACACACACATCCCCCTCACCCCTTTTTCTTCCTGGTCCTGGCTGCCTTGCACCTTCTGGCAGGCACGTAGGTGCTTGTTTTGCTGTTGCTCCACAGGATGGAGTGACCAGAAGTGATGCTCCCAGGAGATGTTTTGTGTGGGGATAACACGAGAAAGCAAAGCCCTTTCCTCACACACACAATTCTGTGCTGCATTCCTGCTCCACCCTCCCTGTGCTGTGTGTTGGGGAAACGCTAAACACATCAGGGAAGTGCTTCCCCTGGCTCAGAGGCAATTAAACACTGCTCACACRCCTCTCTTCTGTGCCTGGCACTAAACAAATGCTGCACTGAGCCAACAAATCTTACACTGGCCTCATTTTTCTAGCAGTGATGCCTCAGGCGAGGCTTGTGTGGCCCAGAAAGGAAAAAAAGGTGAACTTTTTCTGGAATTCCCTGAACCTGCTTATCTGCTGCTTCTCCCCAGCCATCTGCCAGTTTTAGACACCTGTTATAATATGGCAGTTTGTCTCGTGGTGGTTCCTGGAGTCAATCAGCAACCTGAGCAATTAGTGCTGTCAGCAAATCATTCATTAACTGAACTATTCAGTCTCAGCTAACTTAAGACTAATTGTGTATTTAATTCCTATCTAGCAAGATCAAATCAATCAAAAAAAAAAAAAAAAAAAAGGACCATGGGTAAATATCAAAGATCAATAGGTAACGAATGAAAACCTTAATTAAAGTCTTATCTGAATGCTAACAAAAACCCCCCAAAGTAAAGCAGAGGAGATTATTTCATAKCAGGCCATTCTGATTATCCTCCTGCTGTCTCCCCAGCTCAACCCTGGCATTACTGCAGTACTTGATGAGAAGGCTGGAGGACATTTTTGGCATCATGAGAGCCTCTCTCCCTCCCCACCTGGCAGAGACCCCGTGCAGGCAGTTCAGTGCCACTTGCAGGGTGAAGAGTGACCTCACAGAAATGGAATTTCCCTGTGGATTGGGAGCTGCAGCCACTGACCTCATGGCAAGGAGATCATTCTGCTGCTGGTTGCTGTTTGTGCAGGAGCATGGAGCTATTAAAGAGGGAGCAGGAGAGGTAGAGGTAAAACACCATCTCTGCCTCTCTGCCGTGCAAGCCACAGGGTAATTAGGGGGATGTGCACAGGCCTTTGTGTTAATGAGCTCATTATCTGTTCCTACCCTCGGAGGCTCAGGCCCTGTGTTGTCCCTGATCCCTGCCATGGATTCGGCACTGTCAGGACAACGAGGACATGAGAAAAGGAAAGCAAAAGCACTACCAGCTGATTTTAAACCGTGCTCAGGTACAGCCTTCAACAAAATCAAGGGCAATCAGATACATCAATGAGTTAAGCTCCATTGAGGTCAAGAAAGTAAAAGCAAAAAACCCAAACCAATAAATCAATCTTACCAGATCAATACCTGAGATCTTGGTGAGATGCACAGGGTTATGTTTTGTTGGCAGGGAAGATCASGGGCTCAGCCTGCAGAAGGTGGCAAACACCACCAAACTTCACAAAGCTGCCAAGAAACMTGGAACAGCAGAACTGCCTGTCCAACACAGGGCAGCCAGGCACTGGGATAACACACCTGTAACAAGGAGGAGACCTTGGTGGAGAGCAGAGACAGGAATGGGATGGACATCGGAGATTCCTGTTCACTTTCCAGCCCTCCTGCTCCCTTGCCCTACACCCTGTTTATGCCAACACCTGCCAGTCACTTCCCTCTGGCTGCTCCTCTCACCTGAGGGCTCCTTTCCYCACCTGAATTCTGTTTTCTGCATTAGCTCCTTCCTACACCCCAAAAGTGCCTTGGTGCAGTGCTGAGTCTGCACAGAAGAGATGACAACTCTAAATGTAACTATCTCTAAACTGAAAAAAGCATCTTTTCATCCAAATACTGAGCTGGAGCCCTCACAACACACATGCACTGATGGGATCTGCTGCCCTGTGCTCTTCAATCAGTGCCAATAAATATCAGCTTGGTTAGAGCAACTGGGCTTCTCCAAAAAAAAAACAAACCAACCCACCCAAAGCAATTTGCTGTGATAGCTTCTGGTTTAGTACAAAGCTCTAACTCAGCAGCTTGGTTTTTTTTTTGGAAAAAAATAAAAATAAGTGACCTACCTACAAGAATAGTACAATGAGAGCTTCCACCATGCTGGAGTGTGCATTTTTGAAACATGCTGTGCTGTTGATGCCATTTCTCTCCCAGAGCCAGGGGGGACACAGAGGAATCTTTGTGATCAGAGCTGGTGGTGAGGCCAGAAGTGGGTGGCACCTGCACAGGAGGCTGCAGAGCCTCTGAACCTTCACCAGCAAGGGCAGTGTAAAAGGACTGGGATGATCTGCCCAGGGAGGTGGTGGAGTCACCATCCCTGGGTGTGTTTAAAAAAAGCCTGGATGTGGCACTGGGTGCCATGATTGAGTTGAGGTGTTAGAACATGGGTTGGACTGAATGATCTTAAAGGTCTCTTCCAACCTAGAAATTCTGTGAAACCACAGCTTGACTCAGACTGAGTTTGGCTCCAGGCACCCTCCTGTTCCTCTGCCTCTGCTGCATGTGCAAAACTGCCTTTTATCACTGCTGTGCAGGATGTGGGAGCTGCTGCAGGAACTGCTGCAGGAACTGCTGCAGCCTCTGGACTGGGAAGTGTCACACGGGTTCCGTGATGTGCTGCCTGCATCCTGAGCCCATCCTTTGCTCCTGAATGATAACCAATTCTATTTCATGAGCTACCCCAGCTCTTTGAGCACCCCCTGCACTTTCCCCCTCCAGATCCTGATGCTTCCCACTGAGCCAGCCTATGCAGGTCTCCCTTTTTTTTTTTTTAATGCTGCATTGCATTAATTAATTAATCCCACTGCACTGGGCTGGAAGCTGCCAGCAGAGCAAAGGAAGGAGGGCAGAGGCATCAGCACCTCCTGCACATCTGTCCCACACTGCCCAGCCCTCAGCAGCAGGTGAGGCTGAAGCCAAAAGAGCTGATGAAGCAGGGAAGAACAGCTCCACTCCTGACATAAAAGGCATGCCAAGCTTTCATCTTCTGAGAGGTTAAAAATAAACAGTTTRGCTTTCAGCAAAGTGGTCTGATTAGAGGCAAAGGAAAACTCCACTGATTTCCATGGAAATGGAATATTTTGTTGCTGCTACTTGATCTTGTTGRAACGTATTAAGAACACAAAAGAGTACCAATTTCAATATCTGGAGAGTGGTAGTATRCTTTAAAAATTTAAATTAAATTGATTTCTTTTAAAAGAAAGCTGGCTGCTTTTAGTTTCTTAATTAGTTCATTACCACTGCAAATAGAGCATCTTATAAGCCTATAGAAGGATATTATAGAAACAGCTGCAACCCACAACAAGAGATACAGACATAGGCAATATCTGTACACAAAAATCAGAAACTTAAAGATCTTCAAAGGTCCTCTCTCTCCTCTCTAAAACCAGCAAAGAATTGTTCTCTGACTCATAAATCTTTGTGAATTTAAACCCATTACAAAACAGATCCTATTTCTGTGGAAGAAGGATCAATCCCTAAATGTTGTTTGCTTTTTTTTTTTAAACATGTAGGAATACTTCCTAAGAATGAGACCTTGCCTACACATGCTCTGGAAGCAAAATAACACAATTAACTTGAATTCTCCTCTCATTACTGCAGCAGGTATCCCCACAGGGAGGTTTCCTCGGAAAGAGCCGTGTCCTATTTCAGTTTAACCCAGATAGTAACAAAATAATCACTCAGAATGGGCCAGCTCTGCCACGACCTTGGCTGTGMTAAACACTAAATACAGGTGTGGAGGAAAGGCTGCTTCACTGAGCCAGCTGTTCTCTTTGTAGCTGTGCCCCAGGGGTAGGAGCACCCCCAACATTTCCACACACACCACTGGGACGTTGCCACAGCACTGAAATTTTCCATCAGACAAACGTTAAAAATACCCAGAACCTTTGTTCTTAGCTGAAATGGCACATTGTGATGGTAACAAGTGAAAAATAATTCCTTCTCTTCCATTTCCTCAGAGTGGAATTTCAACAGAAACAATAAACCCTTTAGGTTTTTGTATTGACAGGGTGACTTTTTTTCGACATAAATTTTACATTATTGTAATTTTAGGTGACAGAGCAACTTGAGCTTCTAACCAAAAGGCTGCTGTGTTTTTATCTGTGTGTTATGTTTGCCCACACGCTTGCAGCTGGCATGTGCTCTCCTTCCAGAAGTGATGACCCAGGGAAGGAAGCAGAGCCAGGAAAGATTTGCCCACAAACCACCAGAGCCCTGACTGAGGACAGATTTGCACTGCTGACAAGTCACATTAGATATAAATGTCATTGATACTCAAGGGGATCTTGCCTTGCCTTTTTTCTTTTCCTCATGAATTCAGTCATGCAGTTTCCCTTGCATTGGGCTGAAGACTCTGGCCAAGGCTCCCAATAAATTTAATATGGAAAATTGTCCATGGATACGTTTAGGAGTGGATCCACAAGAGAGGCAGCTGCTCAAACACCTCATTTCCAGTGCCTGCTAATTTTCATGGCCCTGGTGGAGGTGTTGGAGCTCTGTTGAAGGGAAAACCACAGAAGGCAGCAGCAATGGCAGCTCCTGAGGAAGAAACAGCTGAGAAGTGTGGGATGGAAATCCCAATCCTGGATGTAATGAGGTGCCTGTGGCTCATGAGAAATCAGAGCCCATTAACAGAGGAGCCTGCTGAGTACAGGTGAGGGGGGAATTGTTGGCAAACAACCACCTGGCTCAGGGTGTAAGGTACCCCATTATGGCCATCACACAGTTCTTCCTTTTTTGCYATTTCTCCTCTGCTCACAGACACCTTTTGCTTTGCCATTTCCTGATTTTTCTCTTCTCAAATCCAGCTGGAGAGGCTGGGTCAGCTGAAAGCCCCTCGGTGTTTGGCACCTGCAGCCACACAGATTCACTGTGCTGACTTAATTGTGCTGAGGAGTGGCTTAAGAGCAGCAGATCAGTGCCCTGGAGAGTTGTTAGGGTGAAACACAGAGATCTCACCCACAGATGAAAGGAAGAACATCCCCAGTAATGACAGAAAAGGCACTCATCAGCTGTATTTTCACTCATTCTGCTGCACCCAGGAAAAGAGGAAGAAGAGAGGAAGAAGACGAGAGGAAAAAAAAAGGCGGGGAAAAA
>CADDXX010000915.1:0-28835 GCA_902810485.1 Alauda arvensis | reverse complement strand
ATTTAGTTCCCCACTTCAGTAATCTTGCTTTTAACAATACCTGACTCTGTATTCAATCAGCAGACCGCAGTACATGGAGCATTTTTTGGGCCACCCCGTGGTTCTGCCTGCTTGCCCAGCCTTCTGTTCCTGGCCAAACACATTTGTGCTCCACTGCCTGCAGGCAGATCACCCGAGGAGAGCAGAGCAGAACAGAGCCTGGCAGCCCCACATTTCCCCAAACAAAGCATTAGCTATGCATCAGCAACTCTTATACACAGATCTTCAGAATCACCTTCCCCTCTGCATCACCTGTGCAGACAATGCTGCATTTTACCTGGCACTGCCCACTTTTYACAGCTCAGTGTCTGCTGGCTCCTGTGCAGCTTTTCCATTCCACATCCAGCTGGAGGGCACTGCCATCTGGATGGTGCTGAACAGGATCCTCCTGGCAAATTCAAACAGAGAGAGGGGAAAATTGTAATGAGGCTCTCAGGSATAACCCCCAGCTCACACAGGCAGATTAACCAGCAAAACCACTTCTTGGCTGTGCTGGTTTCTTAAAAAGCTAAAGCCCTTTTTGAAATAAGCCTGTGCTTGTTCCTTCTGAAGGAATGGTAATTGATTCAGACCTCCCTGAAATGAATTTGAGCTCAATAAAAGTCGTGGCCTAGGGAAGAGCTGCACCTTCACAGAGCAGAGGAATCCAGCTTGCTTAAGAGGCTGTGAGAGCCATGGCTCTGCAGGTGGGAGGTTAAATTCCAMCAGCCTGATTCAGCAATAAACACAAAATCCTCCCCAGACCTTTCAGACACCAGCACTGAGAACAGATAAGCACCCTTCTTTTAAACAGAAATCTCAAATCCCACTGGTTTGCCTGAATCAGCCTCAGTTGTGCAGGACACAGCTATTGATASATTTATTTAGTGCAGCTGGGGGCCAGCAGGCTGTGGTTAGAAGTGGGGCACAGGTTTTGGGGGTCCCACTGGGGAGTTTGCAGCTGCCCTGCTCTCTCCCACCCCTGAGGCAGGACAGGGATGAGCAATGGGTGATCCTCCTGGCTTTCCCTGCCTGTTCTCCAAGCATTAGGGAGGCAGGAGGAAAAGGGCTCCCCTTCAATAGAGAACAGTGTGTGTTCCCTTTTAGCTGACTCTCTCAAAAAGAGCAGGAACAAACTTCACTTCCTATTTCTAACCACTCTCATAGAAGGCAGGCTAGAAATAAGTAGTATTTAGGTCAGCAAAATCACATTTATAAGCCATAAATCAAATCCAGCAGACACTTGAACGCTTATTTGTAGTTTACAGACCACAACTTTGAACAACTTTGAAATGCTGGGTTTTGTTTCCAGAGAGTTTAGGAGGCAAATCAACAAACCCCAGCAGCCCCAGAGGGGTCTGTCCCCTGCCACGGGGATGTGCAGTGTGCTCACACATCCAACAGCACCTTGTCCACAAAATCCCAGCTTTTTGTCAAATAAAACTGTGTTAAGCAGATGATAAACCAAGTTCCTGCTGTGTTCTGTGTGCAGGAGTCCTGATCTTCTGCCCCTGAGTCTGGCTTTGTGTCCTACACCCCTAAGTTTTGTCCTCATGCATTGCCCTTCCCTTTGAATCCCTCAGTTCTCTCACCTGATGCTTTGTGCCACTCATGGGATCTGATGAGGATCTTTTCAGCTGGGGCAAAGAATTCCCCTTCCTGCACCCCATCAAGTTCTCAAAACAGCAAGAAAATGAGTTTCTATGTGAGTACAAAGCAGCCCCCACATGTGGGAAATTGAAATTCCCGTGAAAATAAGAATGAGAAGCTGGTCACATTCCCTTAAAATGCTTTTCCTCCTTTAACAGAGGAGGAGATGTGTTTGACACACTTTAGTAAAATCAACTCCCCAAAGGAGCCCACCAATATACAAATGGAACAAATATCACTCAAAACCAGCACTGTGCTCACACCCATCACATTTGGCATGGTCAACAGGCACTGGGGCTGCTCCCATCTGAAGGCAAACATGACCTGTGGCTCTCTCACGTTGTCTCCCCCTCTGCACAGCTCTGTTGGTGCCTGGGCTCCTCTCAGAGCAGGCTCTTGGCAGTGTGAAGAGAACAGTAATTGCTGCTTCAGTGCTRGAGGGGGGGATAAAGGGGCACCCTGCCTCTTGTTTGCACAGCTCCCTGCCTTTAAGTGGAACGGTGAGATTGGATGGATTTCTGCCTTTGAAAGAGCTGGGAGCTTTTCCTGACACAGCTGTGCTGACTGTGAGAGCCACCTCCTTCACTGCTGGCTTTGCATGGCTCATGTCCCTGCTCTGTGTGGGACAGCAGCACAGCTCTGGGGGCATCCATGGGATTCCCTCTGCCACTGCAGCAGCAGCTCCTTGATTTTCCCAGCTGTTTGTTTGCTGCTACAGCGAAGGACAGGGCTGACTCTCAGCCCATCTCACGGGGGAGCTTTGCTGTGYCTGCCTGACAATCAAAAGAGGGATTTGTAGCTGCCTGGGGTTCAGGAGGATCCCRGGCTGTGGTGACAAGCAGCCTGGCTGTGACACAGATAAGAGAAATGAGCTTGTTCAGCCACCTGCAATGTGCACCTGCAGCACTCCTCCAGGCAGGGGCAAGATCCACTCCAGAAGCACGTGGGAAAGAGGAGAGTTTTGTTCCTGGGAGGTACCTGGAAATTTTACAAAGCTTCCCTGCTCTCTGCTGCCTAAAATATTCATGAGACACGTGGAGATCGAGTAACAGAGACACAAAGATCACAGGTGATACCCCAGTGCCAGGCTGGGCAGGCAGAGGAAAAAACACTGAGAAATCCACATCCTCTCCAAATGAAAATGTGGGAAATGGGCAGTCCTTGCAGCCATTGCTGTGCTGAAATGCACCCTTGGGTCAGAAAGTAGGAGCCTGTGCAGGTGCCCCTTCCCCCACACCAAAATCATCAGCATCTTTAAAAGAATGGAGAAAAAGAAAACAAACAAACAAAAAATAAAAGCCCTGTCATGCTCTGTGGGATAAAATCCAGGATAACAGCAAGATGGCCCAAGTGCAGATGGTAATTACAAGAAAGGACAATATCCTCCCTCTCCCCACCCATTTTTCTTATAAGTTTGCTTGTGGCTCACCTGCAGAGGTTTGGGAAGGCACAAAGTGATCCCCTATGGAGTCACTGCACCTGCCTTCTTGGAAGAGAAGAGTGGATTTTTATCACACAGAGATGCAGGTGATTTCCTCTTCCCTTCACGTGGAATGTGGGCTCTTGCCTYAATAAATTAGTGCTGCTCCTGATAACACATCCAATAGAAGTTACACTGGATCTTTCACTGACAGTTTCAGGTCAAAGTTGTCTCACCAAGTTTGTGCTCTGCAAAATCTGTTACCTGCAAAGAAGACACCCACCACTCAAAAGAAAGTTCCTGTGAGTCCTACATCCCTCACAGGGCAGCTGGAAAATTGGGCTTGGCYAAGTTTTTAGGCATTGCTGGTTGTCCTGCAGTTCAGAGGGGATGCTGGAATGTGGGGCACACACTGCACACTGGAATAGTGACTCTGCTGCATGAGCAGCTTCTCAAAAAGGATGGGGAGACCCATCCCAGGAAATGGGAGGTTATGGAGACAGTAGGTATTTTCAGAAATCAGCAGCACTGCCAGAAAATAGGGTGGGAAAACTCCCTCGTGGAAGCTGGAGGAGGCAAAGTCAGGAATGCTGGAACAGCAAGAAAATGGAGTGAYGAGAAAGAGGGATAAATGGCAGGGGAAGACTCCTTTCTTAAAACAAATCTGTTGTGGGTAATGTAAAAATTAAGTTGGCTCTTAGAAGTGAGGAATCCCACCCAAAGCTGCTTTTCTGGGGAAGGGGATTATCTTGGCTTTGGTTCCCAACTGTTTTTAAACACACAGGCAATTTAATTAAGCATTGCAACTTTCCTAATTGTTGAGGCTTTTCTCAGAGGCTCCCAAGACTTCCCAGCCTCTGCAGTGTTGGTCTGGGATTGCTCTATTAGCAGCAAGAGCTGGCAGGCAGTGAGATCTGGGACTCAGTGCCCTGGTCAAATAGGAATTCTGTCAGTTTATGGAAAACTGATGTAATTCTGCTGAGATGSAGCCAGAAAAGGGATTTGTTTTGCCTGTTCTGTTCCTGCAGACTCACCTGGATTTTTTCCAGAGGGTATGAACACAGCCTTGGCTTGTTCTGTACCACGAGCCCTCCTGCAGTGCTGCTCTGTGCTCTGCAGTGACCACATCTCACAGGTTTTGTGAAATCACATCTCAACCTTGAAGTCAGAGGGTGCACTCAGCCAGCTCGTAGTTGAACAACTTTCAGCTCCTCTGATGGAAAAAAAACCCTGTACCAATAACTAAAACTAGCCTGGCCCTATCTGTAAGGTTACAGTCTGTCCAGAATCCCCAAAACTTGTGTTTGGGGAGCCACTGGTCTATACCTGGGACTTAGAGTTGTACATCTCAATGCATAAAAGGCATCTGCTTTTTCACAGGTGTGACTTCAAATTGTAAAAATAAAGCTGTGAGCAAGGGCTCTGAGCTTGTTAAAACAGTCCAGCCTTGAAATTGCATAAAGAAGGGGGAACAAAAAACAATTAATCCCCCTTTAGCTTCATTGTAAGCTTTTGCATTTCCCTACTCACAAGTTCAGTGAAGTGAGCAGCACAGAGCTACCACAGATCTGAGATGAGCAAACAATGCAACATTGCTGTGGCAAGATGCAAACTTTAGCCTCCCTCCCCTGCTCCCTAGCTTTGACTGCCCCCCCTGACTCCCAGGCATTGCATTTTTCAATAGAACACTCAACTCCTGGGCTCCAGACAGGAAACAAGACATTCCTGTGAGGGATTTGATGGCATCTGGTGCCTTGTGCCACAGCACTGCCTCTCTTTGGGCAGTTCACAGCCTGGGGACAAGGCTAAGCAGGGGGATTCCTGCCACAGGGGGATAAACAGGCTGTCCATGTGCCTGGAGGGGGCTGGTGCCCAAACCTGGACTGGTGCACAGAGTCAAAAGCAAGCTCAGAGAAAAAGATACTTATTAAAAATCAGGGTTATTATATACAGAAAAGGTTCTAATTGGTGGAGAAAGTCCCCACCTCTACACACACACTGGCTAATACACATGCTTGTCAAGGAAATCCATCTCACTAAGAAGAATGTAAACATCGAAGCTAGTTAGGAAACAACACCTTGTTATTTACATGAAAAACCATGGGAAAACTGACTCCAAACTACAATTTAGGCTTAAAAATTCAGGGTGACAACACTGCCCACCAGGACCAGTCAGTGCCAGGYCTCTGGCTTCACTGCACCCTCACTAATGGGGATCTTTGTTTTTGTGAGCCACCAGATTATCCCTGCTGAGCCCCTCTCCCCCGAAATGACCCAACAACCTGAAGCAGGCACTTGGAATTGCTGCTGGAACAAGCAGGCTTGTTCCAAGAGGAATGCTGAGGGATGGAGAGTGTCAGGCATCACTGCAAACAGCAGCTCCACACCAGTGCATCGTGTCCTGCACACGTGTCTGTATTAATAGCTTGGATCTCTTCTGGGAGCTGGCAGAGCTCTGCAGTTGGATTCATGTCTTTTTCTTGCCTCCTCAATAAAGGTAGTTGGGTTTTTTTTTGTTTTTTTTTTAAAGTGATGTCCTAAGCTGTCATGAATTCTTACTAGACATGCTGTAATTGCTGTTCCAAAAAGAGCAAAGTGCAGAGACAACAACAGCAGAAATAGAAGAGTGAAGCTGTTGTGGAGATTTAAAGCAAGCAAAACCTATGTTGTGTTCTCTCCCTTCCAGATGGCTCGTGTCTGAATGGCTTTCTGCTACCTTTTTTTTTAAATTTTCTTTTTTTTTAATGCAAGTAACTTAATGATTTTTTTATGGCATGATGTGATGAAACCTGAACTGACATTACACTTCACTAATGTACAGCTCCCTTGAGCCAACATCAATTTTGTCTGTGATGGCTTTGCAAGGGCAGAGGTCAGCTGAGGGGCTCTCCCCTCAGCTCTGTCWCAACCTCCTGAGTTTCCAGGACACTTATAAATAAATCAGACACTCATTTCAAGCAGGGAGTCGGGCTCTGAAGAGCATCTCCTGACCCATGAAAAGCAATTTTGACTTGAATGATACTTGAATCAAAACTGATCAAGGATGACCTGGCCTGCTCCTTGGATTTGAGTGGATATAAAAACCTGTCAAGGGTGCAGTGGCTGTTCCTTGGGGTGTGAATGCACTGCAGCAGCTCTTAACCCAGGGCTCATCCAACCATTGTTCCTGCCATCAGAGTCCCTGGGGGCTGTGCCACAGCCCAGGGGGACAGCTCTGCCAGCACAGTGACCTGCCAGAAAGACACTTTTTAGGGGACACCAAATCCCCTATTTTACCTCTTGTCCTTCTGTAACTCATTCAGAAATAAAACCCAGCCCTAAACAATGGCTTTGGCAAAACTAAATGCTGTTGGAGAGAGCACAGGACATGACAATCCTTCTAAAAAAAAGGAATTTCACTGTGACTTCTTTKGGCATCTCAGCTGCTGGCCCTCCCTCTCTGCTCCCTGGGCTAACCTGCACAATTGAGGTCTTCCTCCTCCTGTTTTGGGACAACTTGGGAGCTCCTGGGAGAGAGTTTGGTGCTGTAACCAACCCCACTGTGCCCCCAGAGGGAGGATGTGCTTCCCAGAGCCCCTTCCAACACAGGACCAGGCCAGGGCTCCTTGGCAGCTGGAAGCAGCTTCCCTGGAAGGATGTCAGCCCAGGAGCCAAACCCACAAATCAATTCCTGTAAGTTTTTTTTGATGAATACAACTGACCAGTGACTTCAGCAGCATGAGCTTGGGATTGTTTGACTGCTGTACTGGGTAGAAAAACCTCCTGTTTTACAAACACAGGACAGCCTGAGCTGTGAAAATCCCTAATTACTATTATAATTTATGTTTTACTGAGCCTGTCTGGGCTTTCACACTTCCCCATTAGCTGAACCCACCCAAATTCTATTATCTCAGGTGGTTTTCCTATAGAGCATCTTCTAGTTTATCCCTAATAATGCACAAGCTTAGCAGACATTTCCCTTCTTTTCATTTTTTTCTGGCCTGTGATGAAGCAAAAATCACCCTCTGGAGGCAGGGTTCAGAAAGGGTTGTGTGTCAGGGCAGGGGGAAATGCAGATTTTTCTCTTTAGCTTGGCTGTCCCCAGTGCCACCAACCCCCCAAATTCCCCCTCTTACATCACTCTGTGTTTGTGTTGGGTTAAATCACTGTGCACACAAAGCACATCAGGGACCTGCAAGGTGTTACAGGTGCAAAATTCTGCATTTCACACCCACAGTGACCCAGGGAGGCCCCAGCAGAGCCAGCCTGGGGTTACATTTGCACTGGGGCAGGAATCCTACTCTGCTTCCTGCCCCAAAAAAACCTCCTGCTAATCAACACATTGTTCACCAGAACCAGGAGCTCCAGAAGGGAGAAAAATCCAGCAATAAAGCCTGCACTTTCCTGGTTTCTTCTCTCCTCCTCTGTAATTATTCAGCTCTAAAATGTCATGGAAACAACATTTTTTCCCCTTTTTCCACAGCCATACTTACTTAGGTAATACTTCAGCTTCAAATGTCTTATCTCACAAAGAAGAATGGAGCAGTGGGACTGACCTCGACCTTAAGCTTAAACGATCCTAAATTTAAATGCCAGATCTCCAAGAGGCCCAAACCACATCACTCAGGCTCTGGGAAGTTAAAAGGAAAAAAAAAAAAAATCAGTAACTTTCCACTTCCCTCACAAACTGTGAGGATTAAGATATTATGGATTATGAGTTCCTCAGTCCTTCAGTAATGTCTTCCTTCATCAGCAAGATCTGGCAAGATTAGGTGATTAATTTAGTTGCTGATGTGAGAAATGTTTGAGTTCAGAGGATTTTTCTTGTCCTTACCTGAACTCTCCCTGAAGAGAGATTTTTCAGCTGGGTAACGATTCACTCCATTCCAAGTTATGGGTCTCAAGGGAAGGATATTTAGRGTTTTAATTCTCAACAGTCACATCTAATTCCTCAGTGAAAGATGCTATGACACCACAAGAATGAAATTGGTTACTTAGATGGAAAACAAGCTTAAAGTCTGTCATAAAGAACAGCTAAAGGAARGTGGTTAAAGGGCCAACATAAAAGAAAAATAAAGTAGATATATAAACAGAAACCAAACTAGCAGCTGAGAAAAGGAGGAAAAGAAACCCCAGAAAGTCACAGGGCTGTGGGATTCATTTCTCTGATAGCCACCTGACCCAAAATCAAATGGAAAATCTTTCTGCTGCAGCAGCCCTCTTGTTAGAGGGTAGAAATGAGCCCAGACACAGATTTCTTGTTTGTCACAGCATGAAAAGGGCCCTGGTTTATTCCTCTTCACAGCTCAGCCATCCTGACCCCAACCATTCCCTGMCTGTGGCTGCAGCAGCTCCTGCTGTGGGTTTCCCTTGCAGCCTCTGCCTGCTGGTTATTTCCTGCTGAGCTCTGCCTGCAGGGATTGGTTTGCAGCCTCTGACTGCAGCTTTTACCTGGCCAGACTGTGACTGCAGCTTCCAACTGCAGACCCACACTGAGCTCACAGCACTGATTCTCTCTCCTCAGGATCCTCCCATTCCCTCTTCCTCMAGGYTCCTCCTCCTCCATGATCCTCCCCAGCTCACCCACTCCCTTTTATCACACTTSTCTTTATTGGCTACAGCTGTGACTCATTAGGGGTGAGGCTGAATTGGGTAATTARCACAGSTGTYACTGATCARGGGCCAGGTCACCTGCACTCCCTTCTCCTCCAGCTTKAGTCAGACTTGTTTCTCTTGATCCCTGAGAGTTCCAAGGCTGGGGAACAAYCTCCAGCCTTCCCTGGGAAAGCACCATGGTTTCCACCACCAGTGGCACTGGTTCCAGTCTGCAGAGCTCCCTTCAAACCAGACCCCTGGAACATCTCCAGGAGTTACTGACAGCCTCTTCTGAGCTCTAGCATTGCTCAGCTGGAGGACAATTTATTGATGGGATTTTTTAAAATGGAATTTCCCAAGCAAAGTGTAATTGCAGGTAACATCCTTAAAGCCATGGAGGAAGTTTGAAACCACAAAATATCTTTCTCCCATTCTGTGACTGAGTAAGAAACTAATGGTGCTTCTTGAGTAATGGCTCCTCTGGAGAGGAAGTAATTAGTCATACTCTCTAATATTGCAAATATAATAACTTTGATAAGAAATTCAATGTAGAAATGCTGCTCCAGAGCAGTTCCTTGTAACATCCCAAGATACTGGACTGGATCTGAGTGTTTCTTACTTTTTTTGGCCCATGTGTAAAGGATGATGAAACCCTGGGCCCTTTTGCATTATTCCTCTCTGAATAAGATTTGCACCCAATCCCAAATTCTCATTCTAAGATGAATCACACTCCCATTCCTTCTCCATTGTTACCAGAGCTCATTTTCMCTATTGTTCTTCTCTAGATTAGGGTAATTCATTCAGAAATGAAATTCAGCCCTAGACAAAGGCCTTGGCAAAACTAAATGCTGTCAGAGAGAGCATGGGGCACGACAATCCTGCTAAAAAAGAGGGAATTTCACTAGAACTTCTTTTGGCCAAGTTTCATAATTCATTTTCAAGGGAGCTCTTTAGAAACACARTCTCTGTGCTTTATCCCACCTTAATTATAAAAAAATTACACAAACCTTTTTATTTATTTCCTCCTTTTCCACGCTTWTTTTTCTCCAATTGTTAATATTTTTAATTAACACCAGGATTTCTCAGCAGCACRTCATCTCCTTTTCCATTACAAGTGTTAATTGCAGACTCAAATAARAGGTGAGGAAGGAATTGAGGCAAACATCAAAAGAAGCTCAGCACTGTTGGGTGTGCAGAAGAACAATTACTTGCACAGTTGTTTTATTAGGGTTTAGCTGATTAATAGGAAAGCTTTAAACCCACTTTTGTGTATCCTTCTACGTCTATGTGTTTTTTAAAAACAATATATATTGTTTTTAAACAATATATATTGTTTAAAATATATATTTTAATGAAAAAATAACATCAAGCTCTTTTCTTCTTTCCCAAATTTTTACAAGTCTTTTAATCACGTTCTAGTTGAAGATGAAACCTCTTTACATGTCTAGAGAATRGGATCTCTGACTTTTTCAGAGCAAATATATTCACAGAAAACATGCTSCATGAGATGTAWTAAGGCTGYTTTTTKGATTCATMTGTAGAATRTTWTGGTTTGCTATRGTTGTATTTTGGATTTGTGCTGCATTTGAATGAAGAAAAATCGAATCCCAAATTTTAAAAATTATGTTCTAAATGAATGTCATTCCAATGTTTTTATTCACTAAAAATAGCTACATATTTCTTTAAAAAAGTAGTAAGAATTAATTCTAATATAGACCAGGAATCTCTGTCAGGTTGTGTTCAGGAGACCAAGCTGATTGTAAAGACAACAGGATAGAAAACCAGTAAGGCAGAATCTGAAACAAAAATGTTCCTGGAAAAAACTCACCATAAGAAAATAAACAGCAACAAAAAAAAAAAAAAACAAAAAAACCCACAAAACTTAGAACAGCTATTTCCATTTTGAAAACAGCTTTCACATTTGTAAGCAATTTTTTGTCAACTTCCTTTTTAGAATTTACTTTTTACTCAGGTGCATCTTGTTCAGAACAGCTCCCAGAGCTGAAGCACACTCAGAGCCTGAGCTCTGATCCACATTTTTATTTCCAGTTCWTATTTGGAAAGGTTTTATCAGCAAGTGGTTACTCCTCATACCAAATCTGAACAACAGCAGATGGATCACAACCCCCAGCCCCTTCCCCATCACCTCCAAGCAGCAAAGGGAAAGAACAAAATCAGATTTTGGGGTTTTTCCTGCCTGGGCACAGCTGGCTCTGTGTGGGATGGGGATGGGCAGATCCCAGCAGCTCCCACAGCCCCTCAGAGCAGGATGATGGAATTCCCTGTTTTGTTCACCCCTGTTTCACTCTGCACTTTGGCTCCTCAAGTTTTCTGTTGCTTCCCCTCATCCCCTGCCACCCTTCCCCAGCTCCCAGCACTTGCTCTCTCTTTCAACTCTTGTGTGCTCCCCTGTGAAATGCTGCTCTCCTCTCTTGGGGCTTTTCTTCTTCAGGGTTTCTTTTCTTTTTTTTTTCCTCTCTCTTTCTAATTTCCATTTTTCCAAAAGGAAACAGGACCTGTTCTGCTTTAATTACTGCTCCAGTCAGCATCCTCCAGCCTTCTACCAACCCCTTTCATTTTCACTGCTTCCTCCCAGTGGACCTGGCCCACTCAATTTCATAATTCCCTAAAATTGACTTTCCTAAATGCAGTTCTCTGTGCATAATTCATCCCTAAATTGGATCTGTTTCCCACTGGGATAATCAAACAATCTTCCCTAGCACTTTTTTTTTTYCCCACACCTGTTGTTATTCTTTCCTTCCAGGTAATTACACACAAAAAGCTTCATATTGGGGGCAGGAAAGCAGGAGAAAGCAGATCATGCTTCAAAATCCACATTTCCCTCTCCTTCCTGAGCCTTCCCCTTCTTCCCACAACCAAATACATTCATTTAATYCAACAGGGCTGACATTTCTAGGCAAAATGAAGTAGATGTTGCTTTRTGGCAAAATGTGAGTGAGGCAGGGCCAGATCTTGAGCTGATGTAAATCACAACTGACCTGTTGTCTTCAGAGAAAGGTGCATCATTTTCCAGGGGAAAAACCAAATTTTAAAAGGACTGCTGGAGCTGACAAAGCACAGCTGAGAATCAGGACYGCCTTTAAATCYGTTGGGGTTTTTTCCCTTGTTTTTCTTTCCCTTAAAACTGCRAGCTGACTGACTTAGCACATTATTTTTTGAAGCCATTAATAGCGTGGAGTCTAATTTGGAAGCAGAGAAAAACCAAGCAGCACAGATGACAAAACGATCACACCTTCCCTGGCACTGGCAAGARGAATGAGGGCTGAAGGCTTGCACATGTGGCTTGCTCACATTAGTGTGAAAACCAGCGTGCTTTGGGGAGGGGAAAAGAAGCATTTTATTATTCAAATCTGATTCCTTTTCCGTGTCAATTTGTGACACGACATCCATTTTAGTGAGTCTTTGCTGTCAGGAGGGRAACGTGCYCACACGTGCCTGCAGTGTGGGTTTGTTTGTCAGATGATCACAGGACAAACAGTGAGGAGTAACATCCATACAAATGTGCTGCCTKTGGATGTGCTTACTTCACAGCAAGTGAGGAAAGGGAGAAAACCAACCCAAACAGAGAGAAAACACACACAGAGCATGAGTATTTGGAACATRTATGCAAAGAGTTTCACAGCAGCACAGACATATCCCCGGGCTCCTTGCTGCTCCTATAATACAAATAAGAAATACATAAAACAGCCCATAAAGCAGCTTGTTGGGTTTTACTGCAAGGAATCCATCAGCCATCACATTACCATGCAAATCCTCTTATTGCATTGTCTGACAACAGCAATTCAAATGGAAAAAAAATTGGAAAAAAATATATAAAATACCTTAACGACCTGGGAATAAATTCTCCCTGTCGTGCAGTGCCAGCAGCTCCCATTAACAGCAGGAGGAGTTTCTCTGCAGGGGCTTGGCAAGGTGAGAATGGGCTGCTCATCCTTCTCCACTGTTCAGGGACTGAGGGCTGAATTGCTCCATGTATATTTTTTTTTTTAATGGAGAGATCAAAGAAGAAAGCCAGGAATAAAATATATTAAAAAAAAAAACAACACAAAAAAACCAAACAACCCACACAAAAAAAACCCCCAAAACAAAACAAACAAATAAAAAAAACAAATAAAAAGTTTTCAGGCATGGTGACAACAGCCCCAGCTCCCTGGTGTGCACACCCAGACCTCAGGGAGCAGAGCATGGCAGAGGAATCAGCCAGTCCTGCTGAGATGCTCTGCCCTAGGATGATGCAGTTGTGGAGAGAACAATCCTCCCATTCATTTCAGTGTCTCAGGTCTGGAGTGTAAAGAGCAGGACATGAATAAATCAGATGTGAGTATGCCCAGCTCCTTGTGGAAAAATCCCTGAACAGGCACAACACCCCAGGGATTTAATCAGAGAAAATGGTGTTTTTCTGTTTGGGGCAGGGGAAACCACCAAGCACTGAGTGTCAGACAAGCCCTGAGCTGCTCTCTGAGTTCACTGCATGGTGGGATAAAACAGCCTGGCCTAAACCACTGTCAAACACCAGCCTGCACCTCTTCCTGCATAGATAAACTCCACAGCTGAGCTGGTTTAAGGCTCACACAGGCAGCAAGCAATCAGCCCCCAGCTCGTGATGGAACTGCTGATCTCTGTTCTCATTCAAATCTCTTAATTCCAATTCTGTAATAAACTTCCCTTTCARTGACTCAAGGAATGATTTGCTTTGTCTCACATATCTCAGCATCTAAAGAAGCTTTGACAGGAGCATACCTAGAGCTTCTGAGATAAATATATAATAAATCTAATGTTGTCAAGCATGGTGGCATTTTTATTTTATTTTCAAAGAGAATTTAATCTAACTTCCCAGGGGATTCTTCCCCTGTGTCATAACAAAGTCTGGCTTGTAATGGATTTCCCATTTTTCCTTCTATCTTGTATAATGACAAAATTGCTGCAGAGAGAAGCAGCACTCTATAATGTGTCACAAAACACAAGCGAGAAGTGACAGTTGTCTTGGGAAGGTTGGGCTCAGCCCAAGCCCCCATTTCTGGAAAGAAATAATCTAAATTATTTTCTATGGCTCCACAATCAGCTTCCAGCCAGTACAGGGCAAGTCCATGTGCAATGGGAACTTCCCAAAAAAAACCCCACACAATGAGGGAGAAATAACAAAACAAAAACAAAAACAAAAACAAAAACAAACAAACAAACAAACAAAAAAACCCAAAAAACCAAAAAAACAAATCAATAAGTAGCACTTAAGGGCCAAACTTTCAACTGATGAAATACTGTTAGAAAACAATATAAATAACACTAATAGAACATAAATTTAATATTAACCAGTCAAAAATCTGGTTCATACAGAGCCATCTCTACATATCATCCCAAATAAAAAAAAACTTTTAATATTAAATTTATGGCAAGTAATGGAATTCATATATCCTTTGGGGGAAAAATGCCTCTATTACATTGCATTAGAAATCCTGATGTATCAAAGGACTAAAAGCCGCTACTCTCTTCAAGGCCATAATTTTCTYCAACAAAGTCTAGAATCCTTTCATTTTTATTGAGCATCCTCATAAAAGACCAATATTTTCAACTGTGCTTTGGACGATTCTATTTTGCATTGCTGGCAGAAAGCAGAGCCGGTGTTCAGTGTACACAATCACATTTGCCACTTTAAAAGGGAATTAAAGGCATTTTTTTCCCGGGATGTTTTACATTGCAGACCTCGGGCAAGAAGAAGTTGAGAGCACAGCAATTAGCGGGTGATCAGCCCTGAGCTCACAGGTAGGTTTGTGTTCTGTGATATTTATTGTGGGGCAAGGTCACCATGGGAAGCTGGGGGGATTGTGCTGCCCACATTTCACTGTGCAATTACACAAATGCTGATTTTCTAGGTGTCCCAGACCCTTCAAGAGCACTGACTTTTTATTTAGGGGAGGCAAAGCTGTGGGAAACCAGGTYACCCCTTTGGGGGTCCCTGGAGTGGTGTTATGGAGAAGACCTCTCACCAATGTGTTTGTGCTCCACAATAATGCTGCAAACAGAGCTGTATCTCTCTATAAAACCTCACATTCACCATGACACAGTAAATCCTTTGCTTCTTCCTTGCTCCTGCTCCTTGTTACTCATCTCCCTTTGCCACCCCTTTGCTGGGCAGCCCAGCAGGGAAGAGGCTCCTCCTGCCAGGGGCTGCTGGAAGATGCTGCATGAGGGGTTTTTCAAGCCCCCCTCCTCCCATCTCTCCCCACCCCCACAGCCCACTTTCTCTTTTTATTTTTGAGAGGCTGGAATATCACAGGATAAAGAGGCTGCAGCTGTGTTGGGGGGGAAAAAAAACCCCACAGTCACGCCTCAGCAATTTATGGACAATTTCCCATTAATAAGAGATAATGGAGTGCAGCTCAATGGGTTTGCAATTGTGCASTCACTCTTTGAGAATATGGAGGGGGATCTGACAGCAGTTTGTTGCTCTCAGCAATGGCATCACCATGATTTTGTCTATCCCATTGTACACAGGAAGGTTTGGACATTTTGAAATGGTTTAGCAGCATTTAGGAAAAGCATGGGTGTATCAAGTGATTGAAATGACCTCAAATATTGTCACTGCAAGGGAAGCACCTGACAGAAATGAACCATGGGCTCCCACCTGTGCTCAGTGGGCAGGAGAGGGTCTGTTGGGTTGGGAGAATTCAATTCCCCTTGCGCAGGAGACTGGGAAAGCCCAGGGATGCTGCAGAACACATCTGCACAAGTGCTTCCCAGCAGATCAGCTTTCCTGACTTCCACACAAGCTACAGAGATCACAGGCTCTGTCACCATGGTGGGTCTGAAGCTAAACTGCTACTGCACACCAGTGCAGGAACAGTGAGACAGCTCCTGCAGGGACACAGAGCCCTTTGGGGTGAGAAACAGGGGTGTACAGAACCCCAAACTAACCAGTTTTCTCCTGTGCCTTCTCACTGAGGCACCGTCTGTAGAACCAGGCACCAAAGCTGCCAGATAAAATCTGCTCACCTAGGGAAGAGGTTATCCCTCTTCAGAGTTCCTCTGCACTTGCATATGCAGTGCTGGAGAGTCACATTGGTTAATGGTGCAGACAGCTCCTCTCAATTTCAATTTGTTGTCCTCCAGGATAATTGACTCCCTCTTAATACCTCATGAGCAAGGGCAGCCAGAAGTGTCTGTGACTCATATTCCTACACACACCCTGACACAGCTCCAGCTCAGAAGTGACTTTTCCATCACCAGGGCTAAAGACAAGCAGAAAATTTCCATTTAAAACTCACATCTGTTCTGGAGATAACAGAGCTTGGGCTCCCAATGAAGACATCTCATCAGTTATTTTACAGGGGTGTGATGATACCTTGTGTTTTCTTCTAGTCTCACTGCACTGACATTTTGTTTGCTGCAGCTACGTGATTGCTAARGCATTTTAAGCATCACTCTGAAGTGACAGCACTGAAGTGCAAGACCTACGTGTGGCTTTTTTCTTTTTTTTTGCTACATACTGATAAAGCACTTGCTTACAGAGACAAGGGTGCATCACAGAGAATGCTACTGTCCAAAAGAAATGAGCTCCTGCTTTTCCCCCCTAATTGCACAGATTCCAGCTCACCCATTAAATTTTTAATGAACTGTAAAAAATGAGTTTCAAGTCACAAAATTCCATAGTGAATCTACGTTTTGCCAAAGTTTCCAGGCCAGAGCTTTTGCCAAATTCTTTGGAGTCAATTACTAATTTCTAGCTTTATATATATATATATATATATGGGGGGGAAGGAAGCTTGGGTACACCAGTCCTGAGGAAATCCTCCCTAAAGGATTTTCATAAGAAATAAATCACAGACCACCAAAGCAGCACTTTTCCAGTCCCTGGTATAAGCAAAGCCCCATGAATTCAGCACACATGGGATGCAAACCTTTAATTTGAGATCTTTCCTCAAAGCTCAGGGCAGATCCTCCTTACAGCTTCCCAAGATGATCCAAGCTCACAGCAGAGGCTAAATCAGTCACACTCGAGGTGGTTTCCAGTTTTAGTGCAGGTCTCTCCCAGTGACAGGCTTTCCCAAAGGATGCAGATCCTGTCCCACAAACACCCACGTGCACCTCCTGTGCCTGATCCTTTCAAGTGAAAACCCAACCCTTCCCTAGGCAGAAACATCATTTTCCACTGGAGAAGGAAATGCCCATCAATATCTCCATTTTCCCCATTTTCTCCCTCCTCCTGTCTCCTGCCTCCAGAGGCCATGGCAGCACTGCTCAGCCATGGTGGGAGTGGATTGAATCTCCCAAAATTCTCATTTTCAAAGGAGACAGACAAAGAACAGCAGTGTTGTCTGTCATGGGTTGAACAGAGCGGTTTAGTGATGCAGCCCAGGGCTCCTCCTCCAGTCTGGAGAATGATCCCTGCCCCAGCCTTTCTCCCAGCCCATCCTTTCCTCATGGAGAAGGGAYATTTAGGAATTGACTGGCTCACTAAGGCTCCCCCAGTAATGCAGCTACAGCAGCGTTGCTTCCTTCCAATCTAAAATTACCTGGCATGCAGCAGAGCACAAAATAAAMCCCAGACTGGCTGAAGTTCACTTGGTTTGCATTCCATACCACATCCAACAACATCTCATCTACCTTAAAAATCACCAGAGTTTCAGGAGGCATCTTTYTGGATTTTTAAATAGCTCAGCTGAAAAGCAATTCTCCTAATGAAAAACAATAGCAAATTACTGAGTTATTATTAATCTCATGCACAGAAGCAATTATTTCCCAATTGAGACTTTTGTCTAAAAAAAAAAAAAATAGTCTTATAGATTATTTTGGAAAGATGACAAGTCTCCTTCTGTGTGTTTTAATTTGCATAAACATGGCATTAAAACCCGAAAGAATCGCTTTAAAAAACAGTTACTCCATCAACAAAACCTGACAGTGCAGAACTCCAAGGCACCACAGAGATCATCTCAGKAAGGAAAGATGCTCTTTCCCTTTTACTGATATTAAAACACCTCTTGCTTTAAACGGGGCTGCAGTTCAGATTGAGATTCAAATAGAACATGTATAAATATCATTATTTTTAGAGGCACTGCAGCAGGGAGCAAAGGAATAAAAATCCCACACTGAGCACCTTGACAGGGCTTGTTCAACCCMAGGGAGGAAGGGTTGTGCGAGATCTTGAGAAGACAAAAAGGAGACACCTTCCCATTCTCACGCCGTGCCTGTCTCTGGGAGCTTTTGTTCCATTAAAAACTCGTTAATTGCTGCCTCATTAACAAAGGAACACCATGCTGGGGTGGGGCTGTTAGGAGTCCACAGGGCTGGCTCACCCTTGGGGAGGATGAGGGGTTTAATTGGCTCTGTGTTCTTAGAGGATGCAATRAAGAGGGATAATCAATTGGTGTCTRCATCTAATAATGGAGRTTCTTTACAAAATGGAAGGGGAAATCCAAACCCTACTTAATTGAAAGCTGTGGCATCTGGGGTAGCAAAAAATTGAGCTGGATGTAAAATTGATGATGTGTGCACAGCTAAGACAAAAAATGGTGAGGATTTTAAGAGGCCATCATCACTTCATCTCTGTGATGGAGCTGTGCCTTAAGTTCTCCAGGAAGCAGCTCTGCACACTCCCATGCAAAACAGGAAATGATCAGAACACCCAGTGATCACCTGGCCAATAAATAATTCCCTCACTACAGCAGTGCAAGAGCAGAAATGCTTCTTCAGTTCTTAGCAAACCAGAAGTTTCCTGTAGAACTCTTTCACCTCATGCAAATTCTCCAGAACTGCCACTTGGCTGTCCCTCCCATCTCCCTATGGATACAGCTTATCCAGAAGTTTAGACACAAGAATTAGATTTCTGGTGTGGTTTTATGAAAAAGAAATTAAATGGATGCCTAGTGTGGCCAGTTTGCATGAGGACTGAAGTCCCCAGAGGTTTCCTCATGAAAATTCAGCTCTGATATCCCAAAGGTATCAGCTCCAAGCAGAGCATAGCAAGACTGGTTTCCTGTTTTCCATGAAAATACAGTGGGGCTACAATGGAAAGAATAAACTCATGTACATGAGACTAATAATAATATATAAAAATAATTAGTTTCTGTGTTTTTCTAAAAAATATTTGGCTTTAGAAGGCACCAATAAGCTTTTCTCCAGGAGACAGCAGACAACAGGCCTTTCCCCAATGCTCACACTAAGCATCCTCAAACAGAGAGCTGTCAGAACTCAGAATTAATCCTCAGCTTAAATAAATACCCTTTGTTTACAAGTTTTGTCTGCAGAGTTTGGCAGGAGGCAGAGAAGCAGGAAAGGATCAAGATGACCACAAGGACAGGYTACAGRTTTTACCCTGTGGGCCTCAGGCACYTSCCAGGCATCACAAAACAGAAGGAACATTTTTTTCTGTTTGGTGCCCTCCTGTTAATTCASATCAGTAATGAAGTTGGGAGCATCAAAAGGTTTTAGTGGTGGATGGGATTAGACCAGGCTTAGATAACGGAATAAATGAACTGACTTAATTAGCTCTCCTGAAACAAATTATTATACAGTGCTCATTTCCAACTCTCGTACGAACCCCGAAGAGTTCTGGAAGTGCATTAATTCCTTGAATAATAAATCTTGTGGTTTTTGCATACCTACTGCAATTATGATGGATAATGAGATTTTAATTAATCAGACCCAGATTTTTTAAYGCTTTTGAAGAATGGAGATACATTAGGGACTTATTTATTGAGTAAATCTTGGAGGGAAAAAAATCAAAGGAGCAGAAGTCAACAGGAATAGCAACAAAAAAAATTCTGTGTTAAACAAACTCACATCTAACAGTATTCTGTAAGAACATCCATCCCACAAACACCCTGCCTTGAGTATGAACTCTGCAAACTGTCAAATCCTGGTCAAAGTATTGACTTCAGGACCTCTCTAGAGGCAAAACACAGTTATTGGATATTGTGCTGCGTGGAATTCATTCTTGATTTTACGCAAAAAAGGTTTTTTTTCTACTGCAATTTAAATTCTCAACGTGCAAAGATTATTTTCTTGCTCAYATATTTTGTGCTCCCAGGTAATTCTGAGTGAGAGCCACTTCTTATCAACATGGCAAAGCAGCCATTAAACCTTTCTCTCCTATTTKCCTTTTCTTTTTTTCAGCCCCTTCTGATGAGGCAGCTCAAGATCTCTGTCATGGAAAAGGTGGTGCCATTGCAGTTGTCATTAATTATAAATCAGTTTCTAATATGACTGAGAGCAAAAAGATTGTAGGGGGTCTTGTTAACACGAGATTAAAATTCTCTTGAAGTGTAATTATTTTGCAAGAGGGTATTGGGCTGGATTTATGACAACCTAGTGCATCTCTGCATTGGCAGGAGAGATTTTGTGAATCATAGGGGGAGTAGCAATGCTCCCCACTCCCCTTGGAGAAACCCCAGCACTTGTAAAGAAAAAAACCTGAAGGAGAGGGGACTTTAAATCCTAATTACAGATTTCTAGCAAGTCCCCTTTCTTCTCAGCTCCTTTTTTATTGATAAAAAGTGAAGTTGTCCCTGGAGAGCACCAGGAAAGTCAAGAGCACAACGCCCTGGCAGGGCAAGGTCAGCTCTCACACGTGTTTGGAATGGGGAAAAAAAGGCAGTGCTTCCAGTTCAAGCAAAACTGAATTTTAAGTCTTGTTGTGACACTTTCAATATTTTTTTTTTGCCCTTCTTCAATGAACCTCAGTGGATTTGACATGGTAAATAGGTTTGCCTTTCCCTTCCTGTCCTCCCCCTTAAAAGAATTCAACCATTTCTTCTGGAAAAGCCACTTTTCCTTGAAAAAAAAAATTAACAATTTGTTCTGGAAAAGCCATTTTTCCTTGAAAAAAAAATTCAACAATTTCTTCTGGAAAAGCCACTTTTCCATGAAAAAAAAATAGAGTGAAGTAAGTTTTTTTTTTATTAAACCAAGCAATTGGCAGTAGCATATTCAGGCTTCTTTTCCCTCTGTTTGACTTGCTAATCTTTGCATTAAAAAATTGTAATTCTTACTGAGCCCCAGAGCAGGGAAGGGGGGCAGCAGACCCCTCTGCAGCTGCAGTAATGTGGGCTGAAAGTCAGAATTTCCAGAAGCASTCAGGTGCAGGAGTCCCCCTGGCTCTGGGAATTAGGAAACCAAGCACTTCAACCTCGAGGGGATTTCCCAATCTGTGTCTTTGGGCCCTGATTTGCACATCTGGGCCTGGTAGGAGACAGCCAGATGTGTGCTCCTTGGCATTGCTCTGGGGAGAGCTTGGGGAACAGATTGTTCTCCTGTTCTCCACGTGCACAGAGCTGSTCAGGAAGGAGCAGCAGCAGCTCCTTGCTGCATCCAGTGGGGTTCTGCTTTTTCAGGAGCAGCCCCCAAAGCCCTGARCCTCCTCCTGGGCAGCTTTAACTGGGGGGGCCAAACCAACAGGGCTACAGAGGATGATAAATTCAATTTGACCCACAAAAAACCCAGGCAACAGTGGTCAGATATTGCTAGGAAATTTTTATCTGTATTTACAGCAAGAGGAAACTTAATGCAGAAGACAGAGTGTTGTGTTTGCTCAAGCCTCTGTGGGAAGAAACCCATCAKTTATAATCAGCATCAACCCACCTTGGTAATGCAAAGGTTCATTTAGAAGCTGCTTTGATATGTTGCAYTCAGCTCTTTGAGCAGTGAAATGCTTTTTTTTGTGCAGTTTTCCCCACCCCGGGTTTGGTTGCCCTCCCCACCACYGATCTAAATTCGCTTTTATGTGCTAGGAAAACAACAACAAAAAAAAGTGTTAATTTACCACTTCTGAACATCTTGTCCTCTTAATTTGTACAGAGCTGGTTTGTTCAGCACAGAAACAGCACGAAGAGCAGAATAAATTTAGCTGGGAGGGGGCAGGGAGGGGGTGGCAGAGCCAGAGGGGGAGCAGAGAGGGGCTCTGCAAAGGGACTGCTCTGGTGCTGTGCTGTGAGCAGGTCTCCTCATGCCCCTGCCCTCCTGCAACCTTGTTCCTACCAACTGCACTCAGGCTGGGAATGCCACATCCCTGCAAAGCCCTTCCATCATTTTATCTTCCTCACAAGCTTGCCTTTCTTCAAATGAATTGTTTTAGTTTCAGGGTTTTAATTTTTTTTTTTTTAATTTTTCCTCTCCTCCTGCCAGCTCTCCATTCCCTGCATACCCCGTGCCCTCTGAGGGTCTCTCACCCTCCTTTGGCACCYTATGTCCTCTTCCCAGCCCATCCTTTCCCTGCTCCTCCTTGGAMACAACYCCTTTGCTCTCCCACTTTCTCCCAGACTCTTCCTTTCCCAGTTCCACCAGCTCTATCCCAGTTGCCTCCCCAGACTCCCCCACTTCTCCCTTGCTGCAATCACAGCCAAGGGCATCACTGAGCCTTAACACCAGAATTATTGAGAAAATGCAATGAAAAGATGTGCCAGAGCCACCCAGGAAAAAAAGGTGGGGACTGAGGTGAAATGGAAAATKAACTAAAAGCAGAGAGCAAATATCTTTGTGCATCTGGGCCTTAAAACTTGCCTTGGCAAGCTGTGCCACAGGCAGCCAGCTTGGAGAAAATCCACAGCAGCAAATCCTCACCTTAACCCAGCTGCTTCTGGAACCTCTGGCCCATTCAAATTGAACCAATATTTTGGTTGGAATGAATAGCAGGTTTCTCTCTTTTGGAATAAAAAGGGCAAGTGGAAATCAGATTTTGTTATCTCAGAATATCAAGACTTCACATTTTCTTCAGTAACGTAATGAGCTGATGACCTTTGCAGAGAAGAGAGGGAATGGCCAACTTCATCTTTACAGCATTTATTTTGTGTAACAGCTTCCTCAGCTGAGCTGAAGRCAGAAATGGACAGAGCATTATTAGTGCAGAGAGAGAGCTGAGCCTCCTTACATTTCTGGAATAGAAATGGGCATGTAAACCATGATAAGTGGTTATCTTCAGCCAGCAATTTAACACCAGCTACCAAGAGAAAGCAGGGCCAGAATCTGCAATGATAAAAGGCATCTTGTGCTATTTGATATCCAGCACCATAATTTGGGGCATTTTAATCTTTTCTCTTGGAGCAAGAGCCTGCTTGGTGTGAGGAAAGGTGAGGATTGTCACACTGGTACAGCAATAAATGTGTTAACTTGGCACCAGAGGTTCCAGAGGGCAGATCCTCACCCAAAAACATGAGTGAATGCCTGCCTACCATGGCCAGATGATGGTAAATCCCCCTGCAGTGCTCCCAGAGGGGCACTGAGCAGCTTTGGCAGCCATCTGGAGTGGCCTGAGGGTTGCAATAATTGGTGCCCCTCTCCAGAAAGCCCCAAATTGGGGTAGGGGATGCCAGGAGGCCTCAGAGGCAGCCCAGGAGGGGATGGCTGTGGGGTCTGTGGTGGCTGGGGCTCTCTCCAGGAGGTTTTTCCCTGACAGGACAGCTGAGGGCTGTCAAAAGGGAGAATGCCTGCAAACAAAGGAAAAGCTGCTCTCAATAGCATGGCTGGTGGCTGTCCAGAACARCCCCAAAAAGGCCTGCCCAGAAACCCTGCATTTCCCTAGCACAATTATGGCCCAATAAATCAGAACAATTACCAGGCACGCACTGYTAAAAACCTTTTTGTGCCTGCCCAAAAATACACACATTTTCTCAGTTTGTGCCTGCAGAARCCAGAGCTGTGAGAGAACAAAAGCATTTGTCATCAGGCTTCTCTCCTGGCACTGAATGGGCTGGAGAACAATTGCATTTTCTTTTTAGGCTTCCATCATCTCCAGCACCCCTGTGAATGTCACAGCTCCTGGCTGTCATGCCACCACAGCCATTCCTGGCTGCAGCCATCCCTGCCAGAGCTGGAGAAATCCAGCCCTGGAATGAGTCCAGCCTGTGGGCAGTGGGGTTTGACTGCCAAGCACCACAAATATGTTCTCTCCAGATACTGGCAGAGTGTCTGAGCAGAGATCTCTGCCACAGCTTGGGGAGAGCTTGGCTGGACACAGGGGGTGGCTCTGGAAGCCACCTTTTGGTCAGTCTGTTCCCTCTGAGAGATGCACTGATGTCTCCTGGYCCCGTCTGTCACATGAAACCTGCTCCAGAAATTCCCATGGGCAGTCCTGCTCCCTGCCAAGCCAYATCCCTGCACAGAGGAATGAAATGAGTGSCTGCTTCACGTGGTGTGAGTGCACAGGGGTGAGGAGAGCTGTGAATATAACTTKGKGTGAAAAGGAGTCTTCAGGACTTGTGTTGGCCACCATGCAGGAACTCCTTATTTAACAMTRAGGGGATGTGCCCYAYRAAATCTCCCTGCAGAGCTCGATGGGGTTTGCCCTGCTCTGCACCCAGAGCACCCAGCCACCCTCCAGAGGAGGCCAGCAGGGGATCACCACAGAGCTGGCTTTCACAGTGCTGATGCAGTCAGCTTTTCTGCCTCCAAATCTGGTTCTATCCATTCTCCAACCTGCCTGTGCTTAGTTCCAGAMWTAAAGAGCCACTTTTGCCATGATRTCCTGTTGGGACACTTGCAGGGGGTTACTGGCAGGAGGCTAACTYSAATTTGACCTGAGTAAGAGCAGAGATTTTTAAGATCTGAAATCTTCAAGCTAGAGGTGCAGAAGACAAAACTGATCTGTGCCCAGAAAYAAAGAGCAGGRTTCAAAATARTTTATCATGTGTGCATATCACACTCCTCCTGAGGACGGCACCTTCTCATCCACAAGGAAACACAACTGCCACGGAGTGAGCCCAGGTACAGAGCTTCTGGTCTGCAGCAGATTGATGTCATGATTGCATTTATTTAATTTTATCACTGTGGAGGAATAAACATATGCACAGACAATGTTTATTTCACTCTATCAAATATGATTTTAACAAACATGACACAATTTTTACTGTGAAACAGAATGTCTCCAGTATTATAAGTTTCAGTGCTTTGTAATTGTGTTTCAATAGGCACAAGGAGTATTTTACTGCACACTGAATGCATTTCATTAAAGAGTATAAATTTACACTCTGTTGTAAATGAATGTTCATTTTACACTGTAATTTTTTTTACTGCAGAATGTTGCCATTTTAGTATTCACTGTAATCACTCCACTGTGTTGCAAGCAAATGTCATTTATATGATATGTAAAAATTCAGAGAAATCAATTTAAGRGATCTCAGTCTGAAGTATAAATACATGCAAGCCACGTAACACAAATAAACTTACTCCAGATGGCTGCAGATAAAATCAAATCCTGCCATCATAAGAAATAAAATTCCCAGTACAAATACAGGCAATTCAGCACAGCTTCTGCTGACCAAACTGGCCAGAAAAATTAGCACCAATCCAAACATAATAAATTTAATGAAGTTTTTGCCACTAATGGGAGACCAAGCATTATGTTTTTTAGGTGGTTAAGCAGCTTTTCACTGTGAATGTTTCTGAGAATCCACATGCTGTCTGCCCCAGAAAGTACCTCACAGGTGAATATCTAGAAACAGAAAACTATTGATACAATAAAAGAAACGATTCTAAAAGCAACAATGGTTTATTTGCCTCTCCACATTACAGCTGCCTGGAGTACTTACAGCACAGCCCAAGAGCATTAACAAACAGCCAAGCTATTTCTCCTGCATTGATAGCCACCTTATTGCTTCCAGCAGCTAGCAAATTAAACCTTCAAAATAATTCTCATGTGCACCGACTGTAAAGTGGATTTAAATTAAACTCATCTATTACAAGAGAAGTAAGCACCTAGCCAGAGTTCTCAGCAGCCTCTTTCCTTCTCCCCAAAAGCAGAGCACACAGATCCAGCTCACACCTGCCAGCGTGCACCTGCCATGTGCTGCAGGACACACCTCACCCCAGCACTCACACACAGATGTGTTTGCAAACACCTCCTGCCACTGGGAGACGGGGGGAGTCCAGCCAAGTGCTGCTAAAACCAAGCCAGCAAAGCCCCTCTGCCCATTTCTCCTCTGCCAGGTCCCCTCATGTCCTCCCTGAGCTCTAAAATGGCAAAAGTCACCCCAGGCTCAGCAGGTGAGTGACTCTGGCTGGCCCTTCACTGGTGGACATGAACCCAAAAAAAAATGAAATTACTGACTCAACATCACCACACCAGGACAAGGAAATCTTGCACTGCCCTGCTGGTGTCCTTCTCCCTCTGTTTATCTGTCATTCCCAAGTTTCAGGTTCAGACCTGGGAGCATCCTGCAAGGCTGTCCCACACCTTGCACTTGCTGGCTCCTGTGCAGAGCTAAGCACTGTGATGAGAGGGCTTGAACTGCTCTGCATTCCTGAGGAGGCACAAAAAGAGTGGAAGTGGACAGACAGATTTAAAGTGCTCTAAAATAGCCTTAAACACAGCTTCTTTGCTCTTAGGCTGCTRGACCAAGCCCTAAAAATATAAAAATCCTGATGTGATTGAGAATAGTCACATTTTGGAGAGGTAGTTATTCCTGGCAGTTGATGAAAGTCAGTTTAGATGAAAATTTGGGAACCCACTTCTTACCTGTTTATTAAATAATAATTTATTGATAAACTATTTTGAATCCTGCTCTTTGTTTCTGGGCACGTATCAGTTTTGTCTTCTGCACCTCTAGCTTGAAGATTTCAGATCTTAAAAATCTCTGCTCTTACTCAGGTCAAACTCGAGTTAGCCTCCTGCCAGTAACCCCCTGCAAGTCTCCCAACAGGACATCATGGCAAAAGTGGCTCTTCAAGTCTGGAACTAAGCACAGCTAGGTTGGAGAATGGATAGAACCAGATTTGGAGGCAGAAAAGCTGACTGCATCAGCTCTGTGAAAGCCAGCTCTGTGATGATCCCCTGCTGGCCTCCTCTGGAGGGTGGCTGGGTGCTCTGGGTGCAGAGCAGGGCAAACCCCATCGAGCTCTGCAGGGAGATTTCCTAGGGCACATCCCCTCAGTGTCAAACAAGGAGTTCCTGCATGGTGGCCAACACAAGTCCTGAAGACTCCTTTTCACMCMAAGTTGTGCATCACAGCTCTCCTTACCCCTGTGCACTCACACCATRTGAAGCAGCCACTCATTTYATWMCTCTGTGCAGTGCAGCTTGGATTGCCAAAATCTGCTACACTCATTCTTGAGACATGCCCAATAACTGCTGGCATTAGCACACAGCTCCTCCTGGATTATTCCTCAGCATTTTAAATTGTTGATTGGTACAAGATTGGATTTASCAGCATTTCATCTCCTGATTCAGCCTTCCTGGCTGGAAGTTTCCAGCTCCAGCCCCTTGGAAGCCTGTAAGTTATGCATGGCTTTGGCACCAGAGCAGCTCAGGTGCCCTTTCAGAGCAAGGGACCAGCATTGCTGGACRGGAATTGTGTTATCTGCACTGCAGGTCACAGAGCACTCTGTGTTTCCTGCTAATTAAATTCACTGTTGGAAGCTCCTTACATCTCCACGTGATGTGGAACTGCAGAGCTGGATGTTGCCCCTAATTGCTTTTTATAACAAGGTTATAAAAGTCATGCTGTTATGTCCAGCCATGTCAGGGCCCTGACAACTCTATGTGACCAAAAGTGACATCAATACCACACTGCATTGTAGCAAAATTGGATATTAATGAGGAAATTYCAGTCCTCTTTTGGTAGGGTCTTAYTATAATCAGTTAAGAGCTGTATTKACACAGGRGTGTTAAGGAGCATTAAAATAAAGCTCGAAGTAAAAATCTGGATCTTTMTAACCCAAATGATGTGTTAAGACACGAGATAGTCTAATTGAGCAATACTAATTACTGCCAGCATTAGTGAAAATGTTAGTAAAAATAGGTTACAAAATTTCTCTGATAGCATATTATAATTTGTTTTCTTCAGCCCAGCACTGAGGTAAACTGAAGGAGTCAGTGGATGCCAGTGGAAGTTTCTTGTGATGACCAATTATGTTCCTTGGCAAGGAGCTAAGTGTGAAAAGATCACTGGGTGACCCAGATGCTTTTCCCTTGCTGACAAAGAACTTCTGCACAGTTTGACATTTGAGCTAAAAAAGAGGGACAAACCTGAGCCTGCCCAAACCCACCCCAGATATCCCTGTTTCTGGACTCAGCAATGAGTGAACTAGRGGAAAAAGCAAGTTAGCCCAGCCTGAAACAAGCCTTTGGCACCAGCATCATTGCTATTTCCACCTAAAGCCCACACTCCTTGGGAACCTGACTCCTGTGAAAGCCTTCTCTGGACACAATCTGCTRTGCTACTGGGCAAAAGATTAATGCAATTAAAATTAGGTGTCAGATTATTCACCCAGGCCAAGCAGGAGAAAATGTTCCTGTCACCAGTGGGTACATCCTGCCCCTCCTTGTGCTCCTCTACCCTCACCAGGTGAGGCAGAATTCACCCACACAGGCTTCGAAGTCTGGGATGGCATCATGGAGGGACAGGTGCCACTAGATCATGGATATTTTTCCACATTAATTACAAATTAATAAGCAAGGGAAAATGTTCCTTAGAAGTGCTTCTTGTCCAGCAGCCCCTGGTTCAGTGGGTGGAAGCACCATGCAAACCAAACCCATGTGGCACAGGCTGGCCCAAAACCAACAGCAATTGATTATTAGCTGATGAATCAGCTGATCAATCTGATATGTGTTTGGCCTAGGAAATGCTCACTAGTCCTGCATATGCAACATGTTTACATTCACATTTTAGAAAGCTTAGCAGCTTCCAAGTTCCTTTAGGTTTGCACACAGCAGGGATCTCTGGGAATTTCTGATGGGGAAGCACAGTGTACACTGAATTATGATAACAGACACCTGAAGGAAAACAGTCTTAAGGCAAGGCAGCTCCACTTGCTTTACACACAACTTGCTGCTTTCTCATTATCTATTGCTGAGTCAAGAATAAAAACCAATTTTGTCAAAAATTTTAAGCAAACTATAAAGGCTGGGGAAGAGTTCTTTTTCAAATAACTTTCTATTTAGACATGCCAAAGTAATAAAACATTTTAGCCCTTTCCAACAGCCAGAAGTCAACAGAACCAAAGCCATCATCAGCACATCTMTAACTAAAAAGAACCACTGAACAAAGCTTGCCTTGCTCAGGAGCTCACACAAAGTTCTATCAAGTTTTCCAGCTTACAGACAGAAGAAAAAGCTCAGGTTATCCCACCCCTTTGCAACTCTCCCAGTCCTTTACATCCCCACTTGGAATCCAGGTGGGATTTCAATGGCTTTGGTTTCTCTGGAGCATCTTTTCAAAGCAGGCATTCA
>CADDXX010000914.1:158038-198870 GCA_902810485.1 Alauda arvensis | reverse complement strand
CTTGAACACCTTCAGGAATATATCAAAAGAGTTCATTCACACATTTTCCTTGGAGTGGCTCACCTCTTCCTTGCCCAACATAATTATTATGCTCACACATCCATAGTTTTACAGCAGTCTTCTGCTCTGCATCATTCTGCCTGTCCTTAAATRTGGTTTAAGTCACTTTCACTTGTAAGACCCTTTCAGATTGGCTTTTAAAGGATTTAATACCCCTGAGAATTAGAATGGCTGGTTATCAACTATTATGTAACATTGCTTTTTCTGATTGAAAGGCAGCAGAAGATTGGAGAGTCAGCACTCCAGAAGGGAATGTTTAAGCAGTTTGCATTACTGTGCTCCGAGCTGTTACGGTTCAGGCCTTTATAAACTGTCAAGCTGTGATAGTTATAATTATTGCACACATTGGCTTAACCTATATCGTGCAGTCATTATGYATTAGCCTTTCCAGCTTTCATTTGCCTGTCCTTTATTAACTGTGACATTTTCCCTTAAAGGTTCAGAGCAAGCATGACTTTATGATCAACCATAAGCTTTAACTAAACCAACTCTTTTTTCCCAAGGAAGACTGTTGTGGAAGAAACCAGGAGATGGCAGTCTTTCTTAATGGATCRCAGTTTAATCTGTTGGTGACTTACAATTTCTGTTCTTGTGCCCCAGGATAGGCAAAAAAATTAAAATGAGGTGAAGGAAGGGCCACATTTCTTCTCGTTGGCACAGGAAACCATTGCATGCTCTGGTATCTTCTAGAGGCTTTTCTTTCAGTTGTCAGATCTTGAAATGTCATATGAATCCAGAGGGAACTGTGGTTCACACTGGCCTTAGTGCAGTTTTTTTACCTGGCTGTTTCAGCATGCCTGAATAACACAGAGAAGAAGCCAGTGAGTAGCCAACCTTCCTGAGACTGTGCCCTTGATCTGAATGCAGGCCATTTCACAGAAAACCAGCTTAGAAACAAAACTCCATTCATGTATGTTTAATCAGTAAAAGCATGGTAATCCAGAGACTGTGTGACCTACTCTGTCTCACTGTTAACTTGTCCTTCAATTTATGTATCAACATTCTTGGACAGCTCAGTTCCTCCTCAGGGGACCAAGATGGTTTTAAGTGGCTTGTGGTGCTTTTGATCTCTGTTATGTAMTGTGACAAAAGGCAGTGTCACATCTGTTTATAGCCCAGTGGGATAACACTGTCCTGGGGTGTGATTGCTCTTACTGGAGAAATAATTACTTCATGGCAGTATTAGATACCAGCTTATTCTGAGCTGTTGGCTACAAGCATGAGCAGGAACTTCTTACCTTTCTATATATTTTTCTGTAGAGGAAGCACCAGAAAGTGGCACAGGAGAGCACAAACATGGCTTAAATTAGGTCTTTGTCTTTATTGACACAGTGCAACTCAAACAGAGCTTAGGAAAACCATKMTCTGCCTTCARTTATTTACTAGAACCTTTGATAGATTTAATTCTAACAAACTAATAATCTCCTATCTCCCCAGTCATCATGGCCTTTGGACTSCCAAAGCTGCCTCTCAGCATTACCACTGCTTCCCTTAAACTGCAGTAAAATGCATGGGAATGGCAAGTGTGGAAAGACCAAGAACAGTTATTATTCATAACCACATCAGGCTCATACATTGCTTGGACCAAGACTTTTGCTTTCACTGGGGCAAATTCTTGCTTTGTACTTTAAAAATAGGTCAAATTCTCTTAAACAGCACATAACTGATTAATAGAAATATTAACAGTAATAAAATGAATACATTCTTCTAGACAGTGTTAAATAAGGGGAGCAGATATAGAAGTTAGCTAATGTTTATTCAGGACCTGAACTTGTTGCAGAACCCAGCAGAGGGAAAACAATACATTGCTCCAAATGTCCAGCTATATTCTTACTCATCATATTTGTCAGTAGTGTAAAGGAAAGGTTTTGGTATTTCAAGTTAGTGATAACAGACCTCCAGGTCATGTTTTTGTGTAAAGGTCTGTAACCTTCTGCAGCTCACCATGTTCAGTTTGGTGCACGWTACTCAATGTCTTGGCACTGTTTTCCTGAGCATCCATGCCTGCAGACATCCTGCAGACAACTGGTCCTCCCAGCAGAGCCCTGTTTTTAATTTGCCATGCAGGAAGATGATCTGTTCACATCTGGAATGCAAATGTCTGGGGTTGCCAGGTTTCTGCAGGTGAGAATTGTGCACATGGTAAASAGTATCTGGGTACAGGTTTGGAATACTGAAAGCTTGGATACACTGGAAGTGTGAAACGCTTTGGTGTGGCAAAACTCCTTGACATATGAATGACACTGAGTGTATTTACCAAAGTTTGTTATTTTCTCTGCGTCACAAAATATCAGAAAGGGTATRTGGCATTTCAGTTGCTAGGCAGCATCATGCTACAGGCCTCTAAAAGCCATGTCAAGCWTTTAGCCTAATCATTTCCAGAAATGTTTAAAAGCATAATGTCTCATTAATAATTATTAAATCATTGAGTCATTCAAGGATCTTTACTTTCATAGTGGTAAAACACAGGTCACTTACCGGGTATGCAAGAGCACACCAGGTGTTGGAATTACTGAGCCTCATTGTAGGGAATCCTGGGTACTGCTAGAGACACAGTCTGGAGGGCATTCCCATGTCCTTCTGCTAAGCTCTTGGCCTCTCAGGGAGATGTTTTGGCAGTTCAGACTTAGGAACACACATAGATCTTGGCCCCCTCAGAATGGACATCCCCTTTGAAAACACCATTTTCAGTATTCTGCCTACATGACCCTGCAGTATTCTGGCTGATGTTGTACAGCTGCTTGTTGGTCACTATGAGGCTTTCTCCAGAGTCTGATTACTTGGGATAAGGATTTATCTGCAAAAGTGAAGACATTTGTGTTGTGCCACAGAATTAGTGTTACAAAAGTGAAGACACAGAATTAGTGTTACTCACTTTTTTCTTCTGACAGAAGATAAGGTATTGAATAAGTCTGGCACAGGAGGTGATGCTGAGAGACACTGGAGATACATCAAATTTAATTCCCTGGTCAGCCTGGCTTTAGTGTGGAATGTTTACTTCCTCCAAGGAAGTTAAACCTCACCTCCGTTGTGCACTTCTACACATTTACACCTTCTGCAACTTTACACCTTCTAGATCTTAACTTCCTTTAAGAAGAATAAACCAACTGATTGTAAATAATTTTTAATTACATAATTTCCAACATAATTTTAATCTTTCCTTTAAACAGCACAGCTTTAGCAGAGAACACAGACCTGTGAGACAGAAACTGTGGACCTGTTCATCTTTCCTTCATTATTATTGTGTGTTTTCATTGATTTTAAGTTTCATRCTCAAAATCATCTAGCAGATTTACCCACATGATTTTAAGTGTGAGTGATTTAAAAGTTCCATGTGTGAATGGTTTAAAAGTTCCTACCTGACTTCTCTGATGTTGCTGTTTTTTGTAGCAGTRAAGGTRCAGAATGAAAAACTGATCCTGCTYCAAAATTCTGCCTCCCTCCTGTTMTATTGCACTTAATGGGAAAATGTTTATAATTTCAGCATGTAATTTTCTGCTAGTCTCAGACAGCTTTACTGGTATAAGCAGTATTCATGGTATATTTGAGAGATACACTTTGATTAATAAAGAACAATCTAGTAAACTAATGTGAAGAACTGTAGAAAGAGTATGATTTTCCTATGCTATTGGAATGGAAATGGACCCTTGAGTAAAATATTTCAGGAAACAAAATCCAGCAGGGTCCAATTTAAACAGAAAGTCCACTTACATGGATAAGYACAKGCTTCTGATTTTYCTCYTTTTCAGAATTTCACCCTAAGTTATAAAATAAGAATAATTACTTTAAGCAAATTTTTCTGATCATTTATTCTKGTAGGATTTTCTGGAGCACATTTTCAGATCACGGATTACAGGTGCATTTCTCATTATCACTAATGAGAATTTCAATGCATGATATAATTTTACTGTGCTATTTTGTCTGTATTACACCTGTCAGTCTGCTTTCTCCTGCTATTTCATTAATATTTAAATATTAATATTTAAAGGTCAAACTTAGCCTTCAGTGATATTAAAATATATTATTCAGTTTCATCTAACTTTAGGAGAACATCTCTGGGACAGTTCTCAGTAGACAGGGAAAAAGGCAAATCACCATACACTTTGCTGCCTTTTTAATCCAGGTTTTTTCTTCTCTTTCCAAAAGAAATTGAACAGTTTCTGTCTCAGAGGAGGAGGAGAGAGGTTTGTAGAGGAATGAAGTGTAATTCACAGTGCAGTCAATGGGATGAGGTGCCACTCTTCTTTGTGCCTGGAGAGCCTTGCAATAAAGCAGTTGCAGAACTGAAAGGCTTCATGGGATAATGTTTGTCCAGTAGAATTTCTCAGAGCACATCTCAACAATATGGCATCCTGGAATAAAAGGAGCTGTTATGTTTTTAGTGCATTGGTGTGATAAAGGCAGTGCTCCAAAGTGAGCATCACTTTTCACAGAGATGTAYAGATAGCTGAACTGTGTTTCAAATGTGGGATTTTGCATTTGGAGCAAAACTCAGTTATCCTAGAAACTCCTTATCTGWGTAAATATTTGTGGCAACAGAATTAAAGGTATAAGGCCACGTTTGCAAAAAGTTATGAATACAGGGTGTAGATTCCATGTAACAGTGTTCTTTGACTCAAGGCCATGCTAATGCTGATAGTTTCATGTGACTGAATCCCCTAAAAGCACCAAAGATATTATATGGCCTTTGTTTACTTGCTCTGTTCCAGAGCTTAGTCTGATGCTGTTGAGAAGGTGGAAGAGGTCCTGCAAARCATGGGATGGATATGCACAGATAATCTTCACAGCATCAAAGCTGCTTCTCCTGTGAATTTCAGGGATTCTGCCATGAGAGGAAGGTAAAATTTGGGCTGTGCATATRATGTGTGTGTAGATTGTTGACTATACCCTGCACTTGCAGGAGCCCTTGCAATGTTTGTTCATGGGTCTCAAAAGCACCTTGTAGATGAGGAATTTTCTTGAGCTCAGCCACTGCTCCAAGAGCAAGTGGGATATGTGGCAGCAGACATCTTAAATGTAGCATATCTGTCCTATMAACACTGGATATTGATGCAGTTGGACTTGTGCTAAGGGACACCAGGGACCCAGCTTTTCCAACTGTCTTCTTTCRGTACACATCAAGGGATTATGCAGATTTAAACCCAAATTGTGTCCACACAATGTGGACACAGTGGTGGTTTGGACTGAGCACAAGTTTGAGCAGATGTTGCTTATAAACAGACACACCTCTGGTGCTGGGAAACTGTGCAGCTTGACGTATTTTATTGTAAAAGACTGTCAAACAACAGGGAAACTGTTTAGTCAAAGTGTCAAATCTCTACCATGGACGTGAAGAGAAGCATAATTGTTCATTTCAGTGGAAATAAGATCAATCTCCAGATGCCTAACAGAATAATCCAGGCTATATTACTTTTTTTACCATGGATCTACATACTGTGCCATGTGAGAATATATTGGTATTCTAATGTAAAGAGATCACAGTCTTTGAGCCTTTGAATTTGCCMACTAATGCCTGGCTGCAAAGTGGAAAATTAAACTGGATTCTATTTCTTTTTTCTGCAACTTTTTACTTAATCTGAACATGTTAGAATGTAACTTTCCTTATCTGCAACATATGTGGGTGATTATAGCTCTTGCTATCAGACATAAAAGTAGAAATTGTAAATGCATTTACCCTTAATTGGAGAAATTATTTTCAGCTATATAGCTGTTTATCCAAACCTTAATGTCATTCTTATCTGCCTAGTGTTATCTGCTTCTGAAGGTCTGATGTAAATTATAATTAATTTTGTGAATCTCCTCAGCTTGGTATCATTATTCAGTGTGATTTTTCTGACCTAGGCTGGTGCTGGATAATCAAATGCCCTTGTAGAATTTCCAAACACCTCTTCTGAAACACAGAACAGAAATAAGAAAGTGCAGTTGCAGGCACATTGAAGGAAATGTTAAAAGTGGGATATGATAACAAGTAGCTGATCTTTTATCACTTTTTGCATATTCTCAAAGAATAAAAAAGATTTTTAATAAGCTAAAGAATTATTCCTAAATTCAATAGTTGAATAATTTCTCTGGGAGGGTGTGCATGGGAAAAAAAACCCAAAAAAACCTTCCCTTCTTCTGCTATAGAAACCAAACTTAAGCAGAATGTTATAAATAAAAAGAGCCCTCTCTGGCTTCATATTTATGTTGAATATGCAGTGCTTTTTAAATARAAAAAAGGAATTTCTCAAGCAGGTAATCTGTTGATCCCCACCATTATATTTGCCTGTWTTTGCAGAAACAAGCTTAAGAAGTGATTTTTGACTTATACCCTAAAGAGCCTGCAGAGGCAGCCTGAGCACCCCTACAGATTTTTACTGTGCAGTCAGAAAGCTCCCACTGCATCTCAGCACGGGSCACAGCAGAGAGCATCTCTCCCCTTGCTGTGCCTTCATCCTTCACCTACCTGTCATGGACAGTGGGTTCTCATCATTTCAGGTACTTTTTGTAATAAATCAAACATTTTCTTAGAGTGGGGCAGCTGACACAGCCACTTTGCTGTAGCTCAGTTCTGATAAAAAAGGAGTGGCTCAGGTTTTCCATGGAAAGGAGCTGGTTGCTGCTTTGATTGATGAGCGTCCATCTGACAGCACTATTTGCATTGTAAAGGAGTAAGTTTCACTGAAGTGCCACAAGCTAAAATCCCCACAATGAAGGCACTGAAATGACAAATGAAATGTTCTCTCTATTGGCATGGAAATTTTGGCACATATCAATCGCTTTTTGTTGAAAAAAAAAAAAAGGATTAACTAGTACATTTTTGCAAAAATCATATAAAAAGTTGCAGAAAAAGTTTTCAGCTCATTTTAGTGCCGAATCTACTTTTATAAATCCCAAACTTGTTTTTCTTAATGGCTGAATTTACCTTTTATTCTCAGTGTGATTCTGCTCCACCTCTATATTTCTAGAGACAACTTCAAAATACGCCACGTTTTTGGAGGCAAAACTCTGCAAATTACTAATGCAGCTATGAACTGAATTAGCAGCTGGTAGTATCTTTCCACACGTTGTGTGTGTTGTCTATATATCTGCTTTTGGTGCATAGTATCTTTCCACACGTTGTGTGTGTTGTCTATATATCTGCTTTTGGTGCACTGCAAAATTGCAGTTACAGATAGAAACTCCAGTGCTCTGTTTGTCCTTAACGCTGGGGAGATGAGACTGGGCTGGACTGGGAACACAACTGTGGGAAGTRAAGGTCCATCTGTTCTTGCTCAGTGCAGAACAGTACCGTAGAACAAAACTCTATTGCTCCAGACACTTATTTGGCTTCAACATTTTATTCCAGAGATAATATATATAATTCCAACAGAGGTTAAAAAGGCTTTATGCCACTCACTCTTGCTGCTTCAGGAGGGGCTCCTGTCTGAGTGCTACAACTCTCCAGAATAAGCTCAAATSCTTATTTTAACATCTAAGAGTGAATCCAAGAGACAAGGCTGGGTACGGCCCATTCTGGAGAGCTATGGGGACATTCACATATGCATTTTTTTTTGTGGGCCGTGTGATGAGGACCTGCACCGTTGTGGAGGAGACGAAGCAAAAAGCACACTTAGAAAGGATCCTACACTGTTGTTTGTCTGCTGTCAATCATACAGCACTTCCACAAGGATAAACAAGTAGGTGAAGCAGCCAGATCACAGCCTAGTTAGTTAGTTCTACATATTTTGCACATTAATGGCAAGCAGTCAGCCTCCCACAGACTGGGTAATGACAGTGGCTGATTGTCAGTAGGTACAAAATACTGTGTCTGTTGCAAGAAATGTATAAATATATCCTGCAGTCACAGCGGGATGAAACTCGCAACATTCTGTATGGAAATCTGCGGTTCATTTCTGTAGGGACCGGGTCAGCCATCAGGGCTTTGTGAAGGACACGTGCTGAAGCTGCAAAAGAATTTCGAGATAGTTTTGTCTTTTTTGCCGTTGCTGGTTTCATTCCAGACGAAGCAGCATTTCTTCTCTGACTGGTCTTTGTGTTCTCMCTTTCAAATTCATACTTCTGCCTTAAAATGCGCTGTAGATCAGAAAGTATCTACGTAATGATTGCCTCTTCCTTCTCAACAAGGCTGCACTCAGTAACACTCACTGCCTAGCACCTCAGGGACACCTCGGAATGATTTCTCACTGTTAGCACAGCGCCTGCGAGGTTTGCTCAGCCAATGCCACAAAGAAAAACACTTCTTTCCTTGTCCCTCTTTAGCATCCAGACCCATTTGCTCGGTCACAGCTGTGCAAACACCCTGACAGGCAGGGTGTCACACCGGGCACCTCCCGCCACCCCCACTGCCTCCCCCTTGATGAGAGCGTGGTACAGGAAGGAGCACAAGCCAGGGTAAGCTTTAGATCTCTCTGCCTTTCTATGTAGCGAGGATGTTCTTACACAGAAAGGCACGGTTCGGTTCAAAGAAGAATTAAATGCAGTCTCTGGGACTTTTCCAGGTGCTAATGGCTGGGGTGTGGCCCAGGATGTGGATGCCAGGATTGATGTTCCTCAGCGAGAGGCAAAGTCAGGGATGACACAAAGGCAGAATGGGGGGGGAGGTAAAGATTTGTTATATCCATTTTATCTCTTTGGTAAATGCTTGTTTCTCCCATGGGCTGGGAGTCTTTCAGGGCTCAGCGATCCCTTCTACATTCAGAAGTAACKTCAGGCAAACACAGGCAGACCCCCATGGCATGGGGCTGTGGGATCAGCAGCTGTGCCCACAGAATGACTGAKAAATGGATCTGGGGATGTAAGCCTGGGACAGGTCAAAATTAAATGTAAGTTACTTAAATTAATTCCCATTTCAAAATGATGCTTGTCTATATTGTCTACTTTTATTTGGAGCAATGAGYTCTTTAAGACAGTTGCTTAGGCTGCAAAATCAGGTATTTTGAGGCTGAATATTGCCAGATTTATGGTTGCCCAWGCAAAATTAATTATATGTCCAGTGTCTTCAATTACAACATTCTATTTTATTTCTCTACAGGGTACCTGCCTTTCAGTGTTCAAAAAGGGAAAGGAATYAGGGTAACTGAACTGGCCTTGACTAATTGCCTTCTGCCCAACTTTGTTCCTAATATTTCCCATTTCACTTTTTTTTATTAAAATTATCAGCCACCCACTGTTAGTCTGGTGACACCAGGCTGCCCTTCCACCTGAAGACTTCAGGTCCTTTATAAATGATACATTACCTTTGCAAGCCTTCTGCAAATTAAATTCTTCATTTTACAAAGGCAGTTAGAYACAAAAAAATGAAATTATATACTTGGACCCACAGGCACTGAGACTCAACCCAGAAATATAACTTAGATTTGTGGGCTCCTGACCTTCCATTTTAATAGCAAATCTCTTGTCTTATGCYTAGTTATTGATTTTCAATACAAATGGGAATCAGAAATCTATGGTTCCTTTTAATAGATCTGCAGTAAACTGCTGAYATTATATTTTATGAAATTTCAGGTAAGGTGTTTGAAATAGGTAGAAGTAATCCATCAGAACCAGCTGTACATGTGTCTATAAATTACTAAGTGACAAAATCTGAAAGTGATTTATCCAGCAATATTAGTGAGAGAGGAGGCTTATCCTTTCCATGTAAAAGGATTTTTCTTTTCACAGTAACACCATGTGAAACTACAGGTTGTARCTTTATCTAAACCCATATCTTCATCACAGTTCCATCTCTCTGCTTTCTTCTGCAGTGAATGCACTTCCCATAAATCCTTAAGAAGGAATTGTGCTGTTAATCCCACCTACCAAATTTTGTGTGAGTTATGGAGGTGAAACTAAGGTTGTGACTGCATTCTACCCCAGAGCTGGCACAGCTGTTTAGGGTGGGACTGGGAAGGCTCTAGATAATGGGAATGCCAGAAGAGCAGAAGGAAATAGGTTGGCAGTTCTATATGGGATTATTCATGGTGACAGTCCAGGTGCTGGGGTAAACAAGGTGGATTTTTGCTTGAAAAGGTTAGAGTTTCATTAAAGGCATAAAGTACCAAATTTTTGACCCAGTTGAAAAAGTCTTAAGGGTAAAAATAAATACATAAAATCTTCAAAAAATACATTGTACAAATATATATTAAAAATTTGATAGCACCAAAGGAAAAGGTCTGGCTGTGTGGTGCTGTTAAGGCCTTGGATTGTGTTCTTCACTCAGGAAAATCTGGTGTTGTCTGAGGAGCAGAGAGAGAAGAGAAAAATAGTCGAAGTTGTTCTGGCTGTAATGGGGGCTTGTTTAGAGTGAAGGATATGTTTATATGTCTGTGTAGAATAAGGCTGCCAAAATTCCTGCCAAAGCAGAACCACCAAAAATAATCATGCTCATGTCTTTGGTGTTTTCTAAGCCAATTTCTATACTTAGCATGAAATCTGCAAGGGGATATCCATTAACATAAAAACCTACTGTGTAATTTAAGAAATTATATTTGTTGTAATCCTTTTTCCTTTCTGTCTCCTCTCCCTCCCCCTTCCTGTCTCGTCCCTGCTGCAGAATGCTGTAGTTCTGCTGAATGCTGATGAGACCACACCAAGCCCAAGCCCCTCACTATTGACCAGCTAAGTTGGCACCAAAGCAGCATTTAATACTTCTGACAGGGAGGAGATCGATGGAGAAGGCTAGTCATGATATTGAATTTTCTAGAGAAAATGGGACTTTGTTTCATTTTAGTTTGTTTTTTAATATATTTATTCAAGTCCTACCTGACCATATTCCCTCCTCACCATGGCAAAGTCTTCCTGTGTTCAAKCATCTCAATCTGTTTTCTGGAGATGCACATGCAGAGAGAAGCCAAGAGCTTCTTTCAGCGTGCAGTGAGAGATTTATTGTTCATATTTCCTGCTATTTCTGTCCACCTGCGTGCTTTAGTTGAAATGCTTCATGATCCAAAAAGGTTTATAGATGAGACTAGCAGATTCAGAAAGGAAACCAGAGAAATATCAGAATGGAAGGTGGCATTTTGTAATTCAATATTTGTGCTATTTGAGACATATATACACTACATTTAAGTAAGATGAATCAGTACAGAATTGCTGTTGAGATCATACTAAAGCTAAGAGCAGAATCAGAGAGGCAGTGGTTGCTGTTAAGCAGCAACTGAATACAAGTGTTTGCCTGTGGGTGAAGCAGCTCTTCAATGAAAAATATGACTGTATTGGAGGGGAAGAAAAGGTGATCCTTGGCTCTGAGAAACAAGTCCCAGAACTTTGGAGCTGTAAGTGTAATCAATAACATGTAAGTGCTGGTATCTTTGAATTATGGAAGCTTTAAAATATATAAAATATGAGTTGCAGTTTCTTTGTGCATTACCAAAGAGGCTGAACTCTTTCATAGACACATTACTTTGGAAAGAGCAATGGCATCCATTTTTTCAGGTACTTCTGTCTCATAACAGTCCCTAGACAGTAGGCACTGCAACTTAAAGTATGCTTCAAAACCTCCCTGACTGCAGCTGTCAAACACAGCATCAAATGTGCCCTGCCTAGTGGCATACACACATTTCTTAAATKGAAYRATTTTGTTGAACTRAGTCACAGAAAATKATGTAGRCAATTAACCAAAATTGATMAATTCCATAATCCCAGAATGGTTGRWGGTGGAAGGCAACTCAGGAAATAATCCAATCCAGCTGCCCTTCTGAAAGCAGAGGCAGCTAAAGCAGATTGCTCAGGACCCTGTCCAGTCAGGTTTGGAGTAGCTCCAAGGATGGACACTTTACAGCCTCTCTGGGAAAYCTGTTCCAGAGTACGAGAACCCTTTGAGTGAAAAAAAGCTTTCTCTTATTTATACATRTATTTGTATTTCAGTTTGTGGCCATTGCCTCTTGTCTGATCACTGGGCACTGCTGAGAASAGTCTGATCCCATTTTCTTTACTCTCCCATCAGGCATTATTATGCATTGCTGAGACCACCCTGAGCATTCCTTTCTCCAGCCTGAACAKCCTCAGCTCTCTCAGCTTCTTCTTGTATCTGAAAGCCCTCACCAGTGTTTGTGATGATTTGCTGGATCACCGTATCACAGATTCAGAGCATCACATGTGTGTCTGGAGAATCCTGGACACAGGACTCCAGATGTGTCTGGAGAATCCTGGACACAGGACTCCAGATGTGTCTCATCAGGGCTGAGTAGAAGGGAACCATCCCTATAAATCACAGGTATGCTCTGCTCAAAATATGAAATATTGCAATCCAGCCTGTCAAGATAACCCAAAATGTAATCCACTGGTCTGGAAATGCAAGAGTGTGGTTTGAACCATTTCATGTTTTTCCTTACTGGTAACTGGTGTGTGTTCCTCTGCAGCTGTAAGCATCYCTGAGCTTAGTAGCACGTTTCATGATCAGAAATGTAGTTTTAGAATGAAATAATTTAGAAACAGGAAGTTCACATTAGAGCAGTGCTGCCTAATGGTGGTGTGCTGCACTGGTCTGTTCAAGGCAGTTGAATTATGCTGAATCAGTTTGTATCAGAATGAGGTGAGAGTGTCCACTCTATTCTTAAGTTTTATGACAATTTGTGTAGAGTTCCTCCAAATTAGAGAACAAGCAGATAGTTGCTTAAACAACCTGAATTTCCACCTGAGAGGCAAACAGTATAAACCATATCATATGTATCTGTTTATATTTTCCTATTTCCCTGGGTTTTCCTGGGTTTTCCTTTTTCAAGGAAAGCTTAAATGGTGTGCATGACACTGTGGTGCAAAGTGCTTCTGTTGCTGCTGAATCAAAGCTACGTTTAGCTCTGGCTGAGGCTTATGAAAAACAGTGTTTACCTTGATCTTTATGCACTACTCACTCACTGTGGCTATGGCTGTTTTGCTTCCTGACAGATTTCTCGCTGGTCGTGTAAGAAATCTATGGCAAATGATTTGCAGGGCTTTCCTTCTAGGTCAGCAGTTTGCAAACACTCTTTCAAAAGTCAATTAAAATGTTCCATTTTCTCATTGGCATGARGGTAGTAAATGGAAGAATTTCAAGGCTTAATATGTCTCTCTCTCAGAAACACTGCAGCTTGCCCAGCTGTGAGCAGAGGCGCTTTATTGGAGATCAGTTTGTTCAGATTTCCTCCTGAAAATTGTTAACAAGGATTCGATTACTGTTGTGGGGAAGGGAGCTAGAAAATAAAGGCAATTGCTGGCTATATGCTGAAGGAATCAGTTAAAGTAATAGTATCAGTTAAAGGAAGTTGGTGCTGCTTTGGAAGTTCCTATTTGCTTAATTGCAATCTTTTCCGATGTAGCATCAGGTGAAAATAGAATTCCAATATGTCCTGYGCTTCAAGTTGCTTCTGCCTTGTACAAGGTCTTATCTGTACTGTCTRCAGGGGAGATCCAGAATGGGAGAAGGGTGTCTGTGCCTCTCTTCTGGCAAATAYTGCTCTGCTGGGCAGTTCAGCACCTTGGAGGGGAAATGCTCCCTCTCTCCTCCCCATCCCACAGCAGCTGTAGGACATATTTCAGCTCACAGCCACCCYGTGTCCCTGGCAGCCTCTACAGCTGAACTGCGCGATTTCATCCACTCATAGCACTGCTGTCAGAGCCATGGCTTCATCCAACAGTATCTATTGCTCTGTGCACCTAATTCAGGCTCTGTTAGTCAAGTTTGCATTRAATAGAAAAAGAGAAGTAACTTCCTGTTTTTGTCTGCCCCTCACTGCAAAGTATGGCACTGCCTCCTGCCTATCCCAGCTCTTTTTACCCAGATATCAGTGATTTTCATACTGCCTTCCTCAGTTTTGATACGTTTCACCTCAGGTTGATTATGTTCAGCCTTCCACGGGTATCCCCTGGATTGTTTTCTCCATCAGAGGAATTGTCAAGCTCATCACTCCTTGCTGCGCTCTCTGAACTTTATAATTAGCTCTGCCCTAAGGGCCTGGGAGCCTGAGGAGCCCTGCATTGACCAAAGTGGGTTTGCTCGATGGGCGAAGTGCAAATTTTCTGAGTCTTCCCTGATACCCACCCTGCCTAGCTTATCTTTGCATTGAGCTCCCTCATCTATAATTAATACATGTCAGAGATGAATCTCTGCTATGAAATTTTCTTATGAGGATAAGTTCTTCCATGAAAATATTTATCAAGTTCTGCTCACCTTGACCAGAACAGTGAATTCCTTTGTTCAATTATTCACAGTCCTGTGAACGACTCAAAAGTTCAAATAGCATTTTAATCACAGATTGGGTGGGATATGCCATAGGCTTTGTACTTTGAGTCTGTCTTCAGAAGAATTAAAGCATTTTTTCATGGATGTGTTTTGAAGGCCTTGTTTTAATTACGTGAAGAAGGTAAGTCAATGCTTCAGAATTACTTCTAAATATGTGAAATTTTGGTGCAGGGATATTAATAACCTGCCTTTTCCCACTGTGCTTAGTCTCTGCAGCTTTCATTAGCTTCAGAGATACTTGCAGTCACCTGTACTTCCAACCCTAATTTTTCAAGCTTTCTTGACTCATCAGTGACAGAGATGGGAGAATGAGTCATATTTTTTCATTAATGACTGKTGATTTTGAATATATCAAGACTTTTAATTTCCAGAAATCTCACCAGAACCCTTTTCTTTTGCCTGTCTTCCTCCCAGCCTCCCACCTAAACAGCATGGTCAAAGATCTTGTTTTGAAAAGTCAGGCTTCTTTATTTCCAGGTTTCAGACTGAAACYGAAAATGCAAAGTTCTGAAGAGCACCTGTCACTCACAAAGGTCCTGGCGATGACCCCTTTCATTTAATTTCATCTCCAGCTTTCCTCACAATTCACTCTGCCAGTTCTGTGAAGCTGATTCTAGTGTTTTCATCCCATCCTGCTAAATTGAGAAGAATATTTCTATTGATTCTGAAAGCAGGAGGATTAAGCTCTAGTTCATGCTCTGCTCCACTGTGCCAGGGAGTGCCTTGTAACTAATTTATAGCATATGCAGCTGTGGTTTTCTGAGTCCAGTTCCAATATCTACCTGTTTACATCAAGGGTGACTTTCTGACATAGAGAATTATTTTATTTTAGGTGATACAGTCTTTATGGAAATTAATTTTTTAAAAAATATCTGCTGCAGCTGCCTTAGTAAAAACTAATCAGTATAAGAGCATCTCTCTGACTCACCTGAGCCGGGTACAGCTGAGAGACATCTGCTTTTGGCACAGAGATAGAGCCATAAARTCATCTGGGTGATCCTATTCTTGTAGCCTGTGCTTGGAGAGCTTACAGTTTTCAATATTCTGCCCATTGAAACAGTGTGATATTTGAAGAACTACTCTCAAACCAATATGATTAGGAGCAGTTCTTGCTGCTGCATATTTTCTATTAAATTGAGACTGCTCAYTGTGCTGTTTCTCAGTTCTGAGTTTCTACAGCCCCAACATTTGAATGGGCAAGGAATTGGTCACTCTAATGGTTATTTTTTTGAAGATGTGATGAAGGATCTCTTTGATTATACTTAGCAGTATATATTTAATCCAAGCAAAAATTCAACTACAATAATTCCTTGAGGTGAACGTGGAATCAGGCTAAACCCACTTAGACCCAAAAATATGTTACTCTGTTTGCAAATATTTGGGAAAAAGGCATCTACAAGTGTGAGTCAGCAGCTGTTAWTCTCTGTCTTGGGCATGGATTGTCCATCACTGGTAGAGAGGGTTTGGAAGGTGCTGTTTCATTCTTGTTCCTTGTGTTGTCTGTTCTCCACTGGGGTGGAGGTCTGTGCCTTCCAGGGAGCACTGGATACCCTTTCCTTGTAGCCAACAGGAATATTCCTCTGCTTCTTGGGAAAATGGGGCTATGTAAGGCATGCAGCCTTAAAAATGTAAATGTACAAGTCCTCAGCTCAGCCCTTGTTGGAATATTTTATGTCCAAGCAAGAGCTGCCAATGTTCCCTGGCTTGGCATGGGGCTGCTGCATCACTGTTTTCCTCAAACACGTGCCTTTGGAGGCTCCCTCCTCCMAGGTAGGTTCCTGTGCACATAATCCATGGAAACACTGAGATCACAGGGCTCCTCCTGCTCCTGGGTGTGACTTGGGCTGCCAGCCTGGCAGTCAGACTGGTGAGTCTCAGTGGGAATGAGCTCTGCTGCTGCTGCTGCTGCTGCTGCTGTGGCTTTACACGGCATCCCACGTGCCAGGGTGTGCTGGTGCTGATGATGCAAGGACCTGGTGTGGGCTGCACCTGCAGGCTCATTGCTCCTCTTCATGAGAAGATGTTACCCTTTACTGAGAGCTGTGCTGGAGAAACAACTGATTAACACCTAAAGCATATGGGATGAAATGGCAGAGATTGGTACTTTGCTGTGCTGTAAAGTCCTTGGAAAAGAGAGATTTATCTCTGCTTTGAAATGTTTAGTTCTTCCTTTCTCTGTTTTTTTTTTACATTACATGAGGAGGAGAAAATAGGAAAATTATCAGAAAAGTTGCTTGAATACATTTTAATAATAACTTTAACATAAAAAGGGAAAAGTCATAATTTTGTTCAASTAGTTCATCTCCATTCAGACAATACAGAGGTTATTGCAGAGCTCATGCCTTTGATTTCTTACTTTACTTTGGCTTGTGTACCAACCAATTCTTGTTAAATATTTATGGACAAGATTAAAGACTTTATAAAACTTAGCAGCTGGCAGCTGTCCTCGCCTAAAGGATAATGCAGAGTTTTCATTTTAATTGGATAACTGTGTGACTGAAATATGCAAACCCCAAGGGGAACACGAGAATTGAAATATGTAAAATATTTTTTTAAAGAAAATACTCTTYTACATTCTGTACTTTCTTTTTCTCTTAGTAGCTTTTATCTGAAGGTGAAGGTGCCATTTCTTTTCTGCTTCTTCATTTTTAAACTTTWAWTWAAASTTGGTTGGTTTTGGGTTGTTTTTCCCACTGAAGTTAAACTTTTTTTGATGGGGTTCCTTCTGTTTGTTRCAGGCCTGGCATGGATTAATATGCCTCTATTCCTTCTTCTGAATTTTTTCTTCTTTCCCTACACTATTTACATTTTTTTCTGTTCTTAATTAACTGCTCCTATTGTGTTAGTGGGAATTTTTGTGTTCCACCCTTTGAAGATTGTCTCTCAACACAATCTTATGGGTCAAGCTCTTCCACATCTGCTGCCTAAGCACACACACTCTCCTGTCTGTCAGTATTTCAYATACACCTTGAGGCCCAGCTAAAAAGAAGGGCAGCCATAGCTGAGCAAAAGCTGAGGATTATTTCAACCCTTTTCCCCTCTGGATCCATCACTTCTGCCTTTCTAAAAATGTTTTCTTTCGTGTCTTAAGCTGTCCTGTGGCTACTGAAGTCAGTAAGGCAGGAGCATGGCATGGACCATGGCAATAAAATAACAACAGTTTCTTTCTTTACCCATTCATTGCTTCTCAAAGATCATGGAGAATGGCCTCACAACTACATCAATCACCCTCTTAACACCCTCAGTGGATGYTGTCAGGGCCCATCAGTTTCTAGAGGTCACATTCCTGGAGTAGTTCAGTTTCCAGCTCTTCCTTCTGTAATGATGGGGCTGTGTTTGCATCAACCTGGAATTTTGTTCCTAAAGCCTGGGTCCCAGCAGAGGTGGCCCAGCAGTTTGGCTTAGCTTTGCCACTGAGTTGTACTGGCTTTAAAGTTGCTGCTCATCACTTCAGCCAGGACACTGTCACCTAAGCTAAACCAGACATCTACTGTCCCATCAACTGATCCCCATCTACTGTCCCCATCAACTCTGCCACGTCCTGGCAGAGTTCAAAAGGTGCAGAAGAGAGCCCACAGGACAGGGAAAGAAAGGTGAAGAGTCTGTGGAGTGCCACCTGCATGATGATACTCAGGTCTATAGCAGGGATTTGCATTGCTCAAATGGAAATTAGGCAGGGCTGTGCAACTTTCTTTCTTCTTCTTTCAAAAGTCTTTCTTCAGATGAGTCTTAAAATGACTCACCAAAGTTCATAGCTGAAGTCCTTATCAGAGAACAAACCCCCAAATTTGCTTTGTAAATAATAAATTGACATGTCCCCATGAGCCCTGTTTTTTTTACTTCCACTATTACTTCTCTTTTCCCTCTTGGCACTTCAAAGCTTTGACATTTTAGATTTGACACRTAAATGTGTCATTAAAATGACCTGCAAAAAGCAGGAGTCTTTGGGGCTACATTGGAGCAGCTGTACCTTTGTGCATTTTTTATGTGTTTTCTCACCTTCCAGCAACAAGAAAAGGATGAGGAGTTTTTGAATTTTATTTAAGGATGTAATTATTTCCCAGGCTTGCTTCCTAAAATGACATKGTTGCCTTGCATTTGTTAAGAAATGATTACTGATAAGAATATTATCCTGAAGAAACATCTCATTAAAATATCTTTTTTATTTTTCTTTCATCTAATTAAAACAGATAACAATAATCAACAGATGATATTATACTAATTATGATTTATTTTAATAAATTATTTAAAAATTGTATAATGCCTCCTCTAGTTCAATTTGTATTCTTTGAATACATAGGGGACTATTTTTAGAAGGTATGAAYGAGTTTAGCTGATCTTTTTGAAATGGAAAAAAACCTTTAAATTACTCTTATCCAGTGCTGTATTATCAGTGTATCTTTTTCCTCTTCTTAAATGTTGGGCTGGCATCTGTAATGCCAAAATTCTTAGTTGGATCTGAGGATCCTCAGTAAAAACAGCTCAGCCAGGTTTATACAGAGCAGATCACAGTGGTCAGAGTGCACCAGGGAGCACTTACCTGCCTCTTGTGCTCCTGGGAGGAATACTGACCTCAGGGTTTAGAGGCACACTGGCATTATGTTTTTCCATTCTATAGCAAAGCTTTTAAACTTTTAAGTGGTTTCCAAGTCCCCTTTCTGTCTTCCTGTCTGGTGTGTGGGCCAGTAATTTCCACTTCCATCCATCTATTTTTCARCTGTGATTAACTTCCACTCTGCCTGGAGATTCAGGCACAGAAGCTTCTGGGTTAACTCTTGTAAGGATTTAATATCAGCCATTTCAAAAAGGGGCTCTCAGCATACACATTAAATGGGCATTATCCAGGCAGATTAKATGCATTAATTGGCTGCACTATGTCTTGTACACTTTATATAAACTCTGTAATGGCATCTCTAATATCTCATTTTTTTAAAAAAGGCCTGTCGTGTTATCATCAGTTTTCTGGTTTATGACCCAAACACTGCTGAGATGCRTCCTCACCCCAGTTTTCTTCTTTTCTAATGGCATTTCTGTGACTGAACAAATATATTGAAAGAAGAAGAAGGTAGGTTGTACCCCTAATTTCTTATTCTCATAATCACATTAGCACTACAGGTCRTGTCATCCAGCAAGAGTCACATTTTCACTCTGCTAACACACTTTCTGTGAGAGAGAGGCCTGTGAGGAAGATAAGGGAGTTACATCTACTGAAGTGAGTTTTCTATTAACTCTTCTGGTGGGTGTTTTGGATATATGATATTTGGTAGTTTTACTGCTGTCTCTCTTCATATGACAAAAAATGTTTGTTGCATGCAGCTCCTGCAACCTCTTACACACTGCACATCTAATCTAGATGTGACAAAGTGATGAGAAAAGTGTATCAGAAGTAACATTTTGAAGCCCTTATGATGTCCCACTCTGGTTTTGTTCTGTTTGTCAGAGCTCTTGTGTTGTCCCTCATGTGAGAATGCAGGAATAGAAGGCAGAAATCCTTTCCATTGCATTGTGGGAGACTCCTTCACTGGGGTGCATGGACTAGAGAAGTGTGCATCTCAAGAATATCTAAGCCACTAGGTTTTGGATCATGCTTGTGACATCACAATGCCCCAAGCCAATCTTAAATATTTTAAATTCTTTTCTTTTGGAAGTTTTAAATGGGAAAAAACCAAGGAAAATGTTGAAAAACACTCTAAAATGCCTTAAAACATTGGTGATTTTTTTTACCTTCAGTTGTGTCTAGTTTAGCCTTCACAACTCACATAAAGAGGAGGAACTCTGCAGGACCAAAAGAAGCAGGGAAAAGCAGAATATTTGGTTACTTGGCATTATCTTGGAATCTGTGCATTACTTTGACTCACATGAGTTACACCAAGSACTGTAACACACTTGTGAGCTGAAAATTGTGGTTAAGAGCTCCATGGAGGAAGGTGTTGGTAACTCTGAGGTACACAGTTGGTARCTCACAATGAAAGGGATTTGTGGGTGCTTTGCAGCAAGGAGAGGTGGCASTGATTAACTGCAATTCCTCTTGACCCAGCCTCTCTCCAAGACCTCTGGTTCAGCCCCTGAAGGACATCAGTTTTATCCTGAGGGACAGCTTCATYCCAGTGCTGTTCTCAGGACTCACTGACTCAGCAGCTTGTAGCACTTGGTGCCAGCTTGTCGAGATCTAACAATAGATCATCTCCTGCCCTGCCACTGCCTTCCAGCTGGCATCTGCACTTCTCCTCTTGGCTGTACCCCACTTTTGCAAACTGGCCTGTAGTTTCAGAGCTACTGAGCCATATTCAAACCAGAAAGAAGTCCCTGATACACAGCTCTTCCCCCTGCTTTACCTGTTCTTCAGGGTGAGTACAAAAAGCTTCTCAGAGATGAGCTGTCTGTGTGTGAATTGTCATCTCTGAGGACACCTCTTTGCAGTTAAGCAGGACTTGGRAGTTCTGTGAGAAAACCAGATCCAGGGCTGTTGCAAACAGCTCTGGTTTTGAGCTGTGCAGTGGAATGTACTTTGAGAAATGCCAGCATTGCCTAGTGGGTTACATACAACAGGGAATGACAGCATCCCCTCACCACAGGGAATCAAGGAAGGAAGATSTGACCAAAAGGGAAGTAATTAAATATTAGGGAGATTTCTCATAAAAGAAAAGAGAAAGGAAAGACAAATGCCAGTGGGGGAAAAAAAAAAGGTGGAGGGATGAGAATTCCAGAGTTGGCAGAAATATAACAAAGCCTCATAAGGAAATGCAGAATAGGGAGACAAAAGGGGATCAATGAGATTGAAAAGCCCCCACATCGTGGGGAGCCTTTTTATCTGCCATACAGCCTTCAGCCTACAAGAAAGCTCCCTACTGCTTAAAGGAGAGGCATTGGAGCTYACATGACCCACAGCAAGATTTCAATGAAATTGATAATAAGTGGGTCAAAGCAAAGAAAAGAAGGTGGATTTTCTTTTGTCATAAAAATCCTTACAAATGTAGTTTTCTCCCAACTCTCAGCTTTTGCTTTTTCCATTTTTACATTTAGGATTTAATTAYCAGGCAAATTTAGCATATTTCTTTTTTTTCTGATCACTCTGATGGAAAAGCAGGACCTACTTTTTGACTTTCAAGACTTCACACTGAATTTCCCTTAGGGCTTAAGGAAACTTGAAAAAGTGATTACTTTTCTGTTCTCCCCCTTCTTCCATCCCCTACCTCGAAATTTCAGTAGGCTTTTGTCACTGAACATTCAGATTGAAAATGAAAAAAGCAATTAGAAGAAATACAGCGTGTTCCCTTGGGTCCTCACAACCTTATTTATCTGCAGCCTTTGGCCTTCATAGCMGAAGCCCAATATCTGCTTTCTGCCACAGCTTCCAAGGGTGCTTATGCATAATAGCACTGGCATGGGGAAACTTCTGAAATGAGCAGGGAGCTATGACTAAAGACCCTCCTTAGGCACTGCCTTGAAAAGCAAGCTAAAGATGAAGTATCCAGTTGCTCACAGCTGGAATAGCAACACTTGAACTGTAAAGCATGAATTTAATCAAGGTGGGGTTTTTTTGTTGTTTTTTTTTTTTTTTTTTGTCAGAATACATGGCTGTAGGACAGCTCAATTTTTGTTACTCCCAAGTAATGTTTTATGAGTATCTCACATTTCTTAAGTGGGCAGTAGAAAGTGTTCCAAGTGCTTTGAAGATTGAAAGAAAGATACAGTGTTAGTATCAAAGGCAATAGCAGCAAAAATAAACAGAAGCAAACAGAAGAGCACATCCATCTGGGCTTTGCTTGACTGGACAGTTGTTTTACATCAGGGAATTTTTCGTCCTGAAAGCTGAAATAAAACAAAAGAGTAAGTAGCAGACTGATGATGAGGCATTCTGTGGGCAGTAAAAGGCAGAAGCAGAAAACCAGAACTTGGAGTGAGATGTGTCTTTATCATCCCCCAAAGGATCTGTGGGGAAGAATGTGGGATTTAGAGAACACTGTTTTTATATGTTATCTCTCACTTGCTGGGAGCAATATGCCCAGTTCATGAATATTTCCAATTGTATTTCTCAGGTGTGCAATCCAGTGGGAGTGCAGAGACTGAGAATGTGCTTTACCTTTTCCTCACTATCCTCACTGCTAGGATTAAGCAGAGGATGCTGAGATCTGCTTTTCTCTCTTTTATGTCTCCTGGAGAAAGCAAAGTCTGAGGAAAGCCTCAAGCCACAGATTAGCAGAGCTGTGGGGGGTTTATTCCCTATTTTATCCTTTTGCATCCACCTAGGACTGCTACCTGGCATAACCAAAGTAAGGCCCTGGCAGTCCAGATGGAAGTTGGCTTCTTCTTGAATGTAAACTCTSTAAATACTCCTCTGGCCATTAGGTTGCTTCTGCAAAGCAAGCAGCTTTCTGTAGATATATCTTTGTCAGGTGCTTGTCCTCTAGTAGGAGTCATCCTTTTTTTTAATACTTGCTGGTGGCAGACTGAAAATGCTCACTATAGATTAAGCAATTCACCAATAGCTTTGGAGTCTACAAGGTAAAATTCATATTTCTTCATCATTCATTCCAGATGAAGAAATTAGATTTTCTTCATAATGATGCCTTTCTTTCCAATTTTTCTCTCTGGCAGTCTAGACTCCACATCAAGAGATAGACCAGTTTGATGTGGATGTCAAAAAGTTCCCTGTCCCAGAAACAAAAGAATTGCGAGGTGGAGAAAGCACCTTAAAATCTTAATCTGTGGATTGGAATGCTAAAAGAGTTCTGAAAATATCTATCACGATTTGTTTATAAGAGAGCCTGGCTGAATTTATRTTTTGTGGCAGCTTGTCTGTTCACTCTCACCAGGTGATTTTTCTTGCACAATGTGACTGTCTTCATAACCAGGGGTCCAAGGTGGYCTGGTGCACTCTAGAAGATCTTGCTGCTGACAGAATTGCTCTTGGCAGCTACACTGGCTGCACTGAAGTTATTAGGGTAGGTCTGTGTGTGATGTGTGCTGAGGTGCTTTGCAAATCTCCAGGGGGAGCAGTGTTTGTGTGATTTTATGGGAGTGCTCAGCAGACCATGTTCCTCAGGATAAACTGGCAGCACTTTGGCTTGGGCACTCACTGCTCCTCTTCCTCCCCAGCTGCACTGKCTGCCTGCAGGGCTTGATCCCAGCCTGAAAGAGTTAGCAGGGCTGTTGAACTGACATTTATCCTCCCCCCAGGCAGTTAGGGAAGAGGCAGGGATGTGGTTATAGATTTTGTTTGCWGCTGGAGCACTGGCAGCTTGGCAGGAGATGAGGTCGGTATCAGGATCAGAGAGCTGTAAACCACCTGTCAGGAGGAAGAGGTAGGAGAGGGATTATGACTGTGATGAAGTGAGGATTATAACACTACCTGTTATTTGTGACTGTGCCTAATGACAGGATGCAGCTCTGTGAAGGCTAAAAAGAAAATATATAGCCAGGAATGTGTGCTGGGGTGTGTATCCTCACATTCTTTCTTCAAAATCATTGGCATGGGGGTGTCAGAAGACCTCATTTCAACCCAGCAGAGAGGCAAAGTTGCAGCTGGGTGATTCCCTTCCTCCTTGAGCCTCCTATTTTTCGTTTTGCTGCAACAAATAAACCAGCAAAGTTAAGAGGGCCAGAGCTAATGAGAGGCTACTGGAAAGCAGCATGTGAATAATGTAAATGTCTTACTATGATAAGATGATGTATTTTCATTAGGTTGGAGCAGCATTGACAGGGCAGCTGAAGGGCCCTTTGGCAATATGAAGGCTAATTACTTGCCATGAAGAAAGGAAAACTTGTCAAGCAGGAGCTCTGTCACTGCTCAGTTCAATAAATCAAGGCAATAAATCATGCTCAACTGAGTCCATGTGCCATTTTAGGCTATCTGGAACRTGTGTGGGAGTGGAGAAACCAAACACTGAAACAAAGTGTCATCTCAAAAAGGAGCTGATTTTATACAGTTTATGGAAAATTATAACCACACTTGGATTTTATTGGGACTTTGAGTAATGTATATACATACACTGGCTGAGGTCGAGAATGGTGAAGAGGGTGAAATTTCCATAAATTAATGTAAAAGGAAAATGGATACAGTGAAAGAGGTTCAAGGTTTTCTTAGGTGCTCAGGATAAGAACTTTAAACACACTGCTTATTCTGGTTCCTCACTGTGTGCCCTCCACATCAGCTGGTCAGGAGTGCTTTCAGGGGTGCAAATAGCACCTCTGCACAGACTGGTGATCAGTGGTGCCTCTGTTTTCTGGTGGCCTCTGGACCATGGAATATCACTCTGAGCTGAGCACTGCTGTTCCAGCTCTGCTGCCAACCCTCCCCCAGCCTGGGGTAGCGCTGCTGCTCTTGTGCTGTAACMTTTGGTGAAATGAAGGAAATAACATGTGCCCAATTCCTAAACTTACCTGGAAAATAAATATTAAGATACTTCATAAAAATTAGTAGCTAAACCTTCTTTATTGCTGTTTTTATTGTAAAAGAGGTTATTAAATCTGGATACCTAAATTAGCTTCACTGGTGTCACAGAGCTGGATGAGAGTCAGGCTGGAGGAGCTTTCTGTTACTGCTCTGTGCTTGTTCCAKGATCTGATTTGCAATTGCAAATGTTCTCTGAGGAGATCTGAGATCTTTCTGATCTCTCTGAGGTGGTCAGCTTCTGCTGTGTCTGCCTGTTAGTTTCTAATTGAAACAAACAATTCAGGAGCTCAAAGAGGAATGTTACTCTTGCTTGGTTTTGGCTTTTATATTTATTCTGAACAAATACCATCCTGTGTGTTGTTTTCCCTGTCAGCGATCACAACAATTTAATTTCCTCACAAATTATGAGTGTAATTAGTACGTGGCACTCTTCTACTTCTGTGGTAATGTTTATTTATTTGCTTAAAAATTTGTTATGGCTGGAGATGAGAGGATCTGGGATTAAAAGGATGTAAAAACTGTAACTGTCAAAAATAGCTTGGATTCAAGAAAAGTTTCTTTCTCTTTTTCCATTGATTTTTAAAATATTATAAATATTATTTCTTTCCCAACTGCAAATGAGGTGACTGTTGAGATTCCCATTGTATTTTTTAAGGAGGGATGTRATAGCTGACAAGTAAGATCTTTGTGTTACAGTGTTGGGAAATACCCACAGCTGTCCAATCCCACACMATCCCACCTTCTTTCCTTCATGCAGGGGGTGCAGACAATGGAGAAGGGGAATGCTGGTGACAGCAATTGGCATACAACTGGAAATTAGGATCCTAYGGAAAGGGGATCTGCATGGTGCAGAATAAACATCCAGAGGAGTTCATACATAAGAAATACCCAACATCCTGCTAATGAACTGAAGGTAACATCAGGAATATCTAGATCATGAGTATTACTTGGAATTCTGAGATAAGACTCATKATCCCTTTTTGTTTCTGGGACAAAAGGCTGAAGTGTTGTAACTAAATGCAATATTGGAAGAAAGAAATTCTGCATTGAGGTTATTTTGTCAGGACTGGCAGAACATGGCCTGGAAAATAGGATCTTTTCACAGTGAAAAGCCTGTATTAGTGGTGAGGCTTCATTCTTCTCTGTTCCTTTTCTTAAAAATTAAATTGTAGGTAAGGAATTTTACAGAGAGTCCATCAGCAGTTCTATGATAAACTTCCATTTTTAGGTTGGGTTGTATAAAATCTCATTTTAGGCTGGTAGTCAGCAGTAAAATAAGTTGGAAACCATGCAGCATAAGAGCTGTGGCATATTTATCTCATATTTCAAAATCACTTCTCAGAAAATGAAGTCCTGTATTTAGGTCACCAGTAAGGTCTGAGTGCTGAACGTAGGCCTTTTGTAACCAAAAATGATAGTTCCTAGCACAGGGAACAAAAGCCTGATGGGCTGAGGCTAGAGAAAGAGGACTTGCAGGRTCCCATTTTCAGAGGTATTTTAGCTCCTGACTCAGCTAAAAACAAGGGGAGGCATCCATGTAAATACCTGTAGAGCATGGAGTCACAGGTATGGCAAAGCTTGTGCTAATGGGGATATCCCAGTGCATATCCCAGTGCCTGCAGGAGATTCAGGAGTTAGGCATAGTAAAAAGGGACCATTAGGGAAGCTGTTTCAAGTGCTGCCTGACCTAGATGGACACAGAATTTGGGTGTCTTTTAGTCCTTTTTAGCCCCTAAAAAAGAATTCGGGGAAGGGTTTCATAAGGCTGCTAAGCCAATGTCTCAGTTCAAAAGGTGWCTTCTGAACAGCATTCATGCTCAGGGAGGTGCACTGGCTTTCTGTGGGATAAGCCAGTGTCAGAGCAGGGGCTRTGAGAAGCTAAAATACAGRAGGAGATGATGGAGCTGGATTTCAMCMCTGAGACAGRAATGCTGCAGTCCAGATTTATTYACAGGAGCCAGCACAGCTGKAGTGCTGCRCTGGGTTTTGTACCACCCAGTGCCTGRGACCTTCTCTTACTGTGTGACCTCACTTTCCTGTCAAGGAAGAAGAGAGGGCAGGAGCCCTRTGACCTCATGCACAAGCTGTGCACACCAGGAAATGTGGCTTAGCAGATCTCCCTTGTGAAGGAATGTTTAATATATTCTCCTCTACCCTGGAAAACACTGTAACCACTGGATTTCAGAGGCATCCTCTCTCTTARCCTTCCCTGCTGAAGCCAGGCTGCTGTTCAGTGGAGAATTTGGCAGTGCTGAGGTGGTGATGAAGAGCCACCCTCTCCATGAGTGGGGAGCTGTCTAACCCTGAGGTGGGTAGGGGGAAGAAAGGGGCTCCCTGAGTCTGAGACAATGCCCTGATCCAGCCTTTGAAAATCCCACCCTGGGCTACTTTTGCTCACTCAGGCTTTCACCTTTCATCTGGGGCCACAAATACTGCTTGAGATGAAAGAGCAAAGCTGTTCAGCAGGAAACTCCAGAGCCTCCCATTTGTTTCACAGGGGCCATCATGCTGCTATAAAACAGAAATAAAGTRAAACCTGGATCGATTATCTAAAGAAGAAAGATCTATTATCTCTGAGATCTTATTAATCCCAGCTCATCCAGTCTAAATATAATTCAAACTGATTAATATTCTGAGCTGTAGCTGTAGGGCATTCTGTACCCCACTCAAGCTTTCTATTTATGAGCAGGCTAAATTTGCATCCACARAGTGCAGCTTAAAGTCAGGTGATTTTCCAGTGCTAACAACAATTCTGTACCTAGTTTGGATGCACAACACTTTACACAGCCCAGCCAATCAGTGCTGATTACTGAGGAGCAGGAAAAGAGAAATCCACAGGTAASAGTTGAAACCACTTTCAGAAAAGAATATATATATTTTTTTATGTCTGGTCCAGAATTGCAATCCAAAAAAATATGAGGAAAAAAAGGCTTATAAATGAGACATGACMGATTTCATTTTGTGAAATGAAATGTGTTCCCTGTGATCTCCAAGAGGTTAGGAGCAAAAGCCATCTAATTCTTCTCATCTAAGGTGAAACCTCACTCTCCAAAAAGCACTGAGCTACTGAATTACTGGATCTATGACTAAACACTTGCAAATGCATGTTTTGGTAGGCCTGAGATTTTTGAATTTTATTTAGTATCATCATCTTGGAACAGAAAGCTTGTAACTTTTAAGATCAAAATTTTGTGACAGAGGAACTAAATCTGTGAAATGCCAAGCACTGCCTTGACCCTGAATTCTTTGATTCACATTGGGATTCATAATGCTTCTGGTTCCTTGGGAGCAATATTTTAAACATTTCCTGGTTGAATGTACTCCAAAATTGAAAAGTCTGACCCAGGTTTCCAGYAGAAAAGCTTTATAAAATTTGCAAATTTGAGCCTTGACCATGAAACACAATTTTTTTTTTAGAACTAATTGTCCTTTTTCAACAGAAGTCTGTGTCACCATAAGGTTATGACTGCTTGTAGTCATAGCACTGTGAAAGGTGACAGACAGTGGTGTGGGAAATTACTTCTTTTAGAAAGAAATAGCCTTTAAAACTGAACAGAAACCATTCCAGCTGCATGAAAGAGTGCTCAGAGTCTCTAAAAAAAAAAAAAAAAAAGCCATTTGGGTTTAGGTTCTTCATTATCTTCCTGGCTGCAGCATTAGAAAAATGACCAATGATTTCTAAAATACGGAGATTTTTTATTCTGTTGTGGCCAATTATATCTCTTATTCTTTTTTTTTTTCTCATTCATTTAATATTCAGAGTCATTTATCTCTGACTCATGTCCAAATCCCTCATTATTTCATTGCCTGGCTTACTTGCAGAACTGCATGGACTCACAAAACTTTGTGCTTCATGATGATACAGGGTAACCATTAAATTCTAGTGCCTGGTAAAATAGCAGCTCAGTGACAAAACTGCAATGCATTAAATTGCTTTTTGGTTTTATTTTTCTACAATGGCTCCCATGTTTGGAATACAGCATGAATATTTTYAATACAAATAATATTACTACTTTTTAAAATGTAGTGCAATTTTTATTATACAGAGAAAGGCCTGAAATCCTCATTGTCTGCCTCKTTTTTACATTCCTTACTCCAAATAAAGGTAAGTGACTCCTGGGAATCTGTCACTTGACCATGGAAATATTCTGTTGTCTTGGGTATAATCAGGTGCTGCCTTCTGAAAATTCCTTTGCAAAGTATGTGGAATGCTGCATGGGGGGAATTGAATTGCAAAAAAAAACCTCTTCTGATGAAATGCCATAAAACAGTTTGGGGAAGTTATTGCACCTTGGAAAGCCTTGGGTCCTTATCCTAATTAAGCTGCATTCCCTGCAGAAGGTGGTACCAAGGTGTTTAATGACCCCTTAATTCTCCTGTGCTGAGCAGCCTCTGCTGTGCTGCCACACGACCTCTACATGCAGATGACTGTCTGAAAAKCTAAAGGGAATTACACCTATGGAAGGTATTGCATTAGAGACACCAGAAATTACAGTTCTGTTCCTCTTCAGGTTGTCTCAAATAAATGTGAGACCTTGCCATTGTTACCYCGCAGTAACAGAGGCAATTGTGTGTCACTGCCTGCTCTGGATTCTGCCAGCAGCCACTGGTGAAGCTCAGAGAKAAGTAATTATACTAATTGAGAGGGGAGCAAGGTGCTCACCAACTCTGCACCTCAGAGACCCAAGTTTAATGCACCTGGCAGAAGGGTGACCTTTTTAGTCTGCTTCGTGACACRCTAAGCAAAGATATTTAAATTTGTGGTCTTGGAAGACCAAAATAAGCAGGAATTTCAGAAACTCGTTAGTGATGGGAGAGGATGGAAAATGTAGCAGTAGACTGAAATCATTTAGTCCCTGATTCAAGTATGCAGACTAACAGGCACCCTGGCATTACAATTAGTGATGCTGAGGAAGTCTCTGACTTTTTCCAGCGGTGTTCTTCCTTTCATAATTGTCAGCTCAGGTGGGGCACTGATTCATAGTGATGATAATGACATTAACTTGTTCTTGAAAGAAATTGAAAATGGCACTGCTAATAATGCCTGAACTGCCACAGCATCTCTGCAAATTGCAATAGTTCAGCAGCATTGGAAGAAGATGTAAATGGAATGAGGTCCCATATATCTTAATATCAAAGCTACATGATATTTGTCTATTTTACTGATTGCTAAATGTTAAAACCTTGGAATTGGAAGAAAAATTGCCCCTTGGCGAGGGCTTTAACAAGACACAATCTCTGAATATAAGTGTGCTGTGCTGGCCCTGTAAACAGAGGGAAATTTCACTGAATTTCTACAAAAGCAACATAGGCCGATGAAAAATTATCAGTACTGCTAAATAGAGCAGTACTCTGGTTATGGATGCAGAAGAATTGGAAAATATTGGTTTATAGACAGGGCAATCAGTAAATTTAATAAGTTGCTCCTGTAGTTAGTCAAAGTAATTAACACAAGGGCATATAGGGCAACTTGAGCCAGCAGWCTCTGGCACTGGAATAACTGACTGTAAGAGAGCCATTAGCTCATGATTAAGTAGTTTATCACCAGAAGTCAGCTTATGTAGTCATAAGTACTTATTTATAACTATTTCTGACTGGTACTAGGGTTACACAGGGCATTGCATAGCCTGGGGAAAGGGAATAGACTCTGTTTTGTATGGAAAGGTTTTCTGCTTTGCTTGTTCCCAGCCAACACGAAGTTTTCACGTTCCTGCTGAAATGGGGTGTGTTGCTAGCAAAAAGGAAAGATTGTCCTCTGGTGATCAGGGCAGGAGGGCAASACAGGCAGCATTTTCATTTCTAGGYTTGTGTTTTTAGAGCTGATGTCAAGAGGACAAGACAGAAGGCAGGAATGTGTTTCCAGGCTGGTGTCTGGAAAAGGGCTCTGCATCTTTGAAGAAAAGTTGCTTGGATGAGCATGTTTTACCATTGGAGATACAGTTGGTAGRTGACTGGAATGTAGCAAGGATGGTGTCTCCAGAGATGATGACATCAAAACCCTTTCAAATGGGTTAGAAAAGTCTGAGTGAGTCTTTGAACATAGGGAACTTGTACTGAACTTCAGGAGTTCCACTGAACTGTAAGATCACACAGTATTTTGCCAGATGAGTTTGTGAAGAAAAGAACACAACTAGGGTATATCAGCAGAATCCCTCTTTGTTAAACTTCAGTCTAACAAAGATCATCCATTCTGCAAAGATAAAAAACATTCTCTGATAAAACGAAGTTCACAGTGCCAGCTCGCTCCTGGAAGGTGGAAAATTTGGGAGCAAAAGATGATGTTGCTAACTATTAATGCAGCTTCTTTCTCCTGATTTCCTTTCATGTCTTCTGAAAATGCCCACGTGTGACATGAAAGTCTATAAATTCCACTGCAAGAGCAACTTTTGCATAGTGTTGCTTTGAGTTTTAAATGCAAATAAACTGCTGGCCAGTATTACTCAATTTCCCAGGCTGATGGGATTATTGTTGCWTATTTTATATTGTTATGGGGAAGGAAAGAGATTCCTGAGAGCAGAGAATCATGCACAGAATCACACCTGAGAATTTGTCCCACTTCTTGTTCCTGTCCAGTACAACTGTGAATTGTAATTTGCTCTGAATTTTACTGCTCAAATATCTCTGCTCARCAATGAGTCATATCAAAATGCAGTGACTCAGTTGTACACTACAACTGGGTGTGGACCATGAGAAGATTTGTGTGGACCTACTTGGAAATGACCAGTCATAGTTAGAAAGAKTTGAAAGAGAATGAGCAATGGGAAGCAGTGAAGACAGTGGGTAGATGAGGATGAAATTGTAGAACAAGTGGATGGAGAAAGCTGAAAGTAAGAAGACAGTGGCAATAAATATCTTGACTTTGCTAAGTATTTGGCAGTGGTAGTTTCAATAAAAGAAAACTACTTAAGAGACCACATGGGGGCAGGACTAAATCAAAGATCAATATCTCTGTGAATATTCCTGGTATTTATGTTAAAATGGTCATTTYATATGAATGGACCTCACTGCTACTGATTTTTGGTGCAAATAAGGGATAAGTAAAGTCTTAAATAAATGCAGAAGGATCACTGATGACATCTAAAATATCTGTCCCCTAATAATGAGCTTTACTTGATTAGAGTTCCTCTCTGAAAGTCCTACAGTTTTTTCAATGCTCCTTGTGTTCTATTGACCAGCCTCAGCCAGTGTAGGAAATACAGCTGGTTTTTGTTTGCTTAGTGTTGGCTGTCCATAAAAATGGCTGATTGAGATCATCAAATTATCTTTCCATAGCCCAGTGGAAGTTCATGGCATACATGCCACCAAAAACTTTACTTTGATACCGTATGAGAGTAGTAAGRAAATATATAAATGGATAGCACTTACATTAGGAATCACAGATTTGTGAAGTCCTACAAATGGGGTYGTCAGTATTGAAAAGAGAGATATTTTAGCTCTTGGGAATTTTACTGTCTGTGATGTTTAAAGAGAAGTTGCAATCATTCAAGCTTGTAGGAAGTCAGGATTAATTCCCCAGATTTATTGTGGGAAGCACAGTATATGTTATCCCTTGATGAAAAGAATACACAACATGAAACAGATAATACTGTAGGTTTTCCATGATACTACAAGCAGACTAGATCCAGCCTCCTRAGGCTGTTTGGGTTTTAAGGGATTTAAAATTTTGGCTAAGCAGTGATGTTCATGTCCTTTCTTTGAGTTGCTGTGTCTACAGCTTTTTTTGTGCTTAATGTGCATCAACAGTTATAACTAGGGATCCATATATTACAAGTCTGCAACAATTTAAAAAGTCCCCACTGAAAAGTCATGGTTTGATTCACCAGTGTGTGGCTAATTACTGATTGTATCACTYGTCCTGAAGAGTTGCAAGTGATCACTCACAGCTCCATGAATTGTATTGCTTAATTGACAATGCTAATCACAGAACTATTAAACTTTAATAATCAGGAATCAATGGGTCATTAATTTGAGACTGCTATAATCACAGGATGCACAAGTGTAGAATTTCACTGGTGAGGTTGAATTTATTAATTTAATTTCCTAAAGACAAATGTGTCAGAAGTAGGTATTGAACAAACAGTAATTAAGTGGAAATGTGTTTCTTTGCTTTCAATCATATTTATTTACTTTTCAGACAAACACAGTTCTCATAGTTCTCAAGTGTGCCCCACTACCTGAGAACTTTTCTGTTTTTAAATAATCCTTACGAATTTCAGAAAATTTCTGTGGCTATTTTRTCCCAGCATGGTTTTCTCTAGGGCTGTCCCAGATCTAGCAAGAAAGAAAGGGAAGCAAAATAATCAACACTTCCTTGAAAATAGAACAAGACTGTCTGCTGGACCCAATCAGTGAGCAAAAAGCTTGTAGGTCACAGAAACTCAGCCCTTGTCCTTTTCTTATACAGGGATTCACTATTCCTTTTGGGTACAAAAAACCTGTCCATGCACTAGAACTGAATCCAAGTCTCTGTGGGTATTTAATACTTGTCCTTACAAGTGTTATGCTCTCTCCTATGCAGGGATTTAGCACACAGCCAGCAGCTTCTTACATGGAGCACAAGCAGTCATTTGGAGATGCTTTGCTTTATTTCTGAGACTTTTTCTCATTTAAATCTCTTCCTTGTGTACTTGCAGCAGATCCTTATTTCAAGGGGCGAGCAAAGCTYGGCCTTACCATGCACTGACTGTTCATGAGGGAACTGCAGTATCAGSTTTTCCTGGCTGACTTTGCAATGCTCCAGGATTAGTTTTCAGAGCAGCCACCTCTGACTCACACCTCAGCTTCCCACTCCCTCCTTCTTAATAGTTTGTCCAAATTGAGCTTGTGCCCTTTGCTGTGACAGCCAAGGAAGGGAGATGCTGCAAGAGTTTGGTGTGGGAGTGTTCAGTGTTCCCAGTGGCTGGAGGTCTCTGATGGGTATGAATGTTCTGTCTCTCCCTAGGAACAGTAATGTTCAGGAGCCCTTATAGACTAAGCATGTCACCAATTTATGGAAGCAGATCTGAAGCACAAAAAGTGGCAAGAATCAAACCCATCTGCAATGGGTATTTAATTGCTTAGCCTCCCGTAGAAAATCCAGTATGTGGCTGGATAGACAGATATGTCTGTACCTCTTGAACCCTTAGGTATTTCTTTAGTGCTCCTGTGGTTTGTTTTCAAAGAAATAACACACTTCTGTAAGCCAGTTAAATATCCACATGGATGTGTCCTATGCAATTCCTACTTCCTAATTTAACCAGAAAAACAGAATAAAAATATGCACAAGTAAAGCCACTCTTGCTCATTGTTCAGTCTTGATCCTCAGCGCAGGAAACTTTCCCTGCAGCTTGTGAAAAATCAGGCATAGTAGCAGCTGTGAACATCCCATTCTCCCTGCAGGGACCTGGCAATGTACTCCAAAGGAATGGTTTTCATTAATTGCATACAAGACTGACCATGGAAGCCTTTCACTGTCCTGTGGCAGAACTGTAGGATTCCTATGGGTTTTCCATTGAATTGAAAGTGAATAGAAGGGACTGTTACCATTGTCTTCTGACACAAAGTGAGGCTTCCACAAATTGCAGGATTTTAGACAAATGGTCAACAATTTGTTTTACTATTAACTGTCTCTCACTTTCATTTGGAAAAAAAAATGAACCCTTAACAAAAAAATCCAAGAATTTTCAGTAGGCAGGATTCTCTGGAGGTGTGTCATGCTGCCACTTCTAACTTAAATGGAAATTGGGGTTGCTTTGTTGTGGCTCAAAATTAAAGCTCAGGAGCAAGAGCAAACCCAACCCACCAAATAAAAAAACTGAGTAACTTCCTGGAAGTTATAGGGCTTTTTTTTCCCCAGCTTTTTAATACAAATTTTTGAATAATGCTTTTGCAATCATCCACAAGTGATTGTCTTAATGGACATAGTGCATCATTTAGGTTCTAAGTATGTYTTCACCTTCATCAGTTACTGCTTAATTTTCATACTACTGAATTAGCTTCAAGAAAAATAAGATTAAACTAATATGTAAAAGCAGTCTTGATTAGACAAGAGAAATCAAGTCTTCTGTTTAACAATATATTGCACACCTGTGTGTTATATTGCACTGTGTAATGTTATAAATGTGTCTTTGAGCAGGGTAAGGACAGAACAGACTGGAACAGATGGAGCAGAGCAGGTGCTTTATAGGGAAGGTGCTTTATCTGTCCTTCTGTCTTTGGACCTTTGTGCAGTGGAGGCACTGAAATTTGAGCTGCCCTGCATCTCTCTGTGGCAGTGCATGGCTCCTGAAGTGACATTCTGTGAGTGCAGAGAAAGTAAAACAAGGCACATGGAGGTTGCTTTAATTTACAAGCTTGTGGAGCTGAAGATGATGTTTATTTTTCATCTGTACTGGACCAAAAAGAGATTTGCTAGATTTGCTAGAGAAGCCATTCAGTGATAGCAACAAGAGGACAAAAGTGAATTCCACTGAGAAGAATCTGAGTAAGAAAGATGAGGGGAATCCATCAAATGGCAGGAGGAGCAAGAGATGGATAACTGAGCAGAGACCAGTTCTTTTGTCAGCAGAGAAATGATGGTATTTGTTACATTTTTGTGAATATTTGAAATTTTGTCAGGTGGAAGGAGGGCCATTCTTTAAGTTGTTTTTGCTTTACAGTTTTGGCCTGAATACCTATTTATAGTCACAGCTGTGGGAGTTGCATACAACGCTGGTGTATGACTTTGACTGGGATTACTTTGAAGACTTTTGGGCTTCTGATTTTTTCATATTTGTCCCTCAGAATTAAAGGAGTTAAATACTTTGCTCATGTGACCCTGTGAATTTGTTGTCAACTGGGTCTTTTTGAAACAAATTCTGCCATTTACAAGGACAAGCMGAGTAACTTAAATGAAAGAATATTTGAAAAACCTTGAAGGGAATTACTTCTGTGTGGGAGAAATGTTTTCAGAAGCATTAGGACAAGTTAATTCTGACAAGAATGCCAAGGCTTTAATATGCTAGTTTATATGCTTGAGGCAGCCAGTAAGCAAATGCCCAAGTACTGTATGTGCTGACATTTACAAATCACAAACAGATTTATATATTGTGATTCCACAACTTTATCACGGGAAGATCAGACTCTGGTGTTTAAAACAGATGATGGAAGAAGAATTAAAGATTCACACTTATGAGAATACAAGCATCTGTCTGGTGTTTGTTATATGGAACAGAAAGTAAGAGGAATGCATTTTAAATATCTGAAATAGCCTTGTGAATAAGGTGCTAACTAAATGGTTATCCAGAAGATTTATTCTGGGCAAGCCACTTTGCCTCCCTGTTTCCCTCCTCTCAAGGAATGATTATTCTTTCTACTATTCTCATTGCTCTTGCCCATTTAGGCTGAGAGTTATGCTGTGCAAGAATTAGAGCTGCATTAGAATCTTTTGAGGTGTTTGATTTCTTAAAAAGTGTATCCCACTGCCYCTCATAACATCCCTGATTTGTTMAAAGTGAAAAYATCTGGAAATGGAAGCTCTTCCTGAAACTGTTGTTTTAATCCCAYGTATGTTRAGCAGCACAGTRTTRAAAGCTGCAGACAAAGAGGAGACAAAACATCCTTGGGAGGAGGAGCTCCTCACTGCCTGGGAACAGAAGTGTGTGGAGAATTARAGACTATAAATACCAATATGGGAAAAGGTGAGGTACAGAGAAACAAAAGCAAGAAAGGTGAGCATGATAACCAGAAAACAATCCTTAAAGGGAAATCTGCTTGCTTTGGTGCAATCCCTGCAGGGAATTAGTGCTCTGGTGGGAAGTCATGCTCTGCAGCTGTCAGAATCATGGTGGTGAAGGTGCTCAGGCTATTTGGTGTCAAATCCCAAGCGTGTCACAGCCTTCTTGAGGGACATCAGTCATGTCAGCTTGATGTGGGGMCAAGAAGCTCACACATCACTGCACACAAACCCTGAATCAGCTTGTCACCCATGTTATTTGAAAACAAGCAAAAGTTCTGGGCACGCTGTATCCACTGTGATGGTTTAAATCCCATAGTCTGGAGAATCTGGTCATATCTTTGGAACAAATTGTGGGGTGACTTGAAATAGCTGMTTCCAGCAGCACTTCCTGGAAAAGTGCTTGCAATGACAACAAAGCTAATAGCAGAGGGCTTAGCTGATTCCTGACCCAGTGTTTTATTGGCACTAAAAGCACAGATCCTGTGATAGCAGCCTAGCACTGGGTCAGCTGTGCTGATGTCAATGTAAGCCCTAAGATTTATGCCTCACATTTACTGAGCAGAGGAGCTTTGATTGTTTAAGACATGGCCTTTCCCCAGCTGTTTGTTTTTCCAAGTGCAGAGTCAGGCTCCTGTAGCTGAGGCAGGTGCCTGTGCCAGCAGGTACCATCTGTGAGGAATGCACCCAGCCTCCACCTGCATCCCACTTCACCCTCAGCTCTGCTGGGTCCTCGTGGCAGGAAAGCTGCTCTGCCTCTGCACAGCTCACCCCTCTCAGTGCCAGTCACTGCCAGATCCTCCCTGAGGGAACAGCCTCACAGCACTCAAACTCCTCTTAAATATTAAGAGGACACACATGGCAGTCTTTTGGGAAGCACTGGATCTCTCACTGTTGAAACAYGGATTGTCTGTCAGCACTTTTCTATCTGGCTTGAAAACAACACCAGTGCTGATGTCCGGGATAAAACAAAATTAAAGCTTTTGTTCAATGCTTTTCCCAAGACAATGTGTGATCATTGAGACCTGCAAGGCAAGATGTGCATATTGTTTGTGAAAAGAAAAGACAAGCACTTTAATGGGCTTCAAACATTCTTAGACATGCTGTGGTGTCTCTGGACTATAGCCAACAGCATATTATTGCTGGTTCTGAGGTTSTGTCTTTTTGAGAAGAAAAAGGAACAGTGGAAGCAATCTAGGAGACTGCAAAGGAAATAGTTGTGTTCACCAGGCCTGTTTGATATGCRTGTCAGAAAGGCTGCAGGAAATGAAGTTTTTGCTAAGCATTTCTTCCCATCCAGCCCCCTTCTGGCTGGGAAGCCCTGACCGTGAAGTACAACTCTTGTCCTGCTGGGATAAAAGTCAACCATATCTCTTCCTTCAGTGTCAGATGTGCCGTCATACCAGGCAGCAGCTCTGAAGCTGGGCAATCCAAGTAGATTCCTTTTCAAATCTGAARAGCTCAATCTCCAAAATGTCAGCTTTCTTCCAAGCCTACAGTGTTTTCCATCAGCTGTAGCACTGCCATTCCAACTCACATGCGTGCTCAGGACMCATGGAAAGCAGAAGAGGGAAGGAAACACAACGAGCAAAGTAAAGCTGAGCACGTCCCTTCTGTTTTTCCTCTGGCAGTGCAGAAGGGGCTGTGTTCATAAGGACACAAACRGGTCCCACAACAACAGCAAAAGAGCTCTCAAAGGAATGCATGAAAGTAACTGTTTTATAGTAAACATTTTGTTTCTTTAGCTCTGACTACRCAACAAATGAYAACATGAAATCAAACATGACACCCTACCTGCAGGACTTGACTCTGACAGATGGAGCTGTGTTTAAATAGCACCATTTTGCCAGTTCCAATAAAGCAAAACACACAAAAGTTAAAAGCTAATGGGAGAACTAAAAATGTTCAGTTCTTGGAAGAAGACCAGAAAAGATGGGAGCAAAGAGAAAACTCTTACACAGAGATCAAAGGAAAAAGCTGGTCACCAGAGAAGAAAAGCAGAAGGACTGATAAATGTATTTCTGAAGTACCAGAATTTGTTATAATCAAGGAAAGCTCAAACATTTCAAGACAAGCATAGTCTAGGTACAGATATATTTAGATTCCTTTATGGGTAAAGATGGYATTTCCAAGATTCTTTTTAACTCTGAACAGAAGTTTTACTGGAAATAACATCTCTTTTTGGTGAAGTTTGAGATCATCTTCTGGTGTCCATCAACACAGCTGCACCAAAGTCACATTATGAATTGCCAATTACATTCAGTGAGGACCTCAAAACCTACAACAAGTCTCATAACCCTGGGAGTAGCTTTGAGTCTTCTGTGTTAATAGTGAATTTCAATAATAAAGAATTTCCACAAGTTTATTCATAAGCTGGTTTTGGAAATATGAATTGCTCAGACTTCACAACTTCTGCCTTTGTTACAGTATTTACTGTCCTGCTTAGGGTATCCATTTCCAGTTCTTGGCAATTAATATAATAATTTCAATGTCTCTTAAGCTCTTGGGTTTGTGAATAAGAAATTTGCAAGTAGGTATTGATTGAACCTTGAAGATGAAAAAAAGAAACCAGAAGGCAAAGAGTAAAAAATTGCAATTTTTAATTGAAATCCCATGGTTCTGAAGCTTCCAGCTCAGGATTTCTGAATTCTTTGGGCTGGCAACCCTGGCACATTGGTCAGGAGAGCTGAGTGAGTAGTGCTTGTTCCACAAAAATAACCAAAGCTCTTCCCCTAGGCAYATTAAAAGCTCCAAAATACAAACTGTCTGCAGACTACTAATTGCATACTYTTCTTCCCCAGATGCATGAAATTAAGTGATATCAATTCCAAGCACACAGAGAACAGAGCAAAAGACTTCTGCCCTTCACTTGCTGTAAAAGTTCAATTTAAACTTCTCTTAAGCACGCTGGCAAATCTTTGTATCCTCACGTGTGGTTGGTACGAGGATTCAGGTTGTTTATGACAGGATGCTGCTGAGTGCACAACCACGAGGCAGAGATTATAATYCTACAGGTGAAATGCATGTGAGGAGTCTCTTGTGTCCAGCCCCAGGGACAGTTGGAACCCCTTGAGGCAAATTGCCCTGGAAAATTGGTATCACCTGTGGAGGATGGGATGGAGCAGGTGCCAAGGCTCAGCACAAGGAGATTGGGAGGGAGGGGTGCTGGATAAAGGGTTGGGTTTAGACCAGCAGTATTTGAGGTACAGAGAGAGCTAATGTGCTTTCTAAGATCTGTGGGTGCTTTTCCAGTTATCCATGTTAATATGGAGTGTTAAAGGATGCTGCTTGTTGAGCTGCCTGCTGCAAGGTAAGGGATGCCTTCTGCTGGATGTCATAAATTGCTCTGGGGGTACCTTGTCCATTTGTAAAATGTCTGTCTTGGTGTTTCTTTCTATTTATGGGGCTCAGAAGTGGAATAAAGTGGGTTGTGTGTTAGTGGTGGAACTGTAAGAGCATGCAGAGCCTATCTAAGGAGAGCCAAATGCCCTCAAGCAGGGACAAATGAGACACAAAGCTTGACTTGCTGGGACTAAAGGGTTTAGCAGGGGTGCTAGAACAGCTGAGTCTGTGTAATGCATCAATAAGTTGTGAGGGAATCTGCTTTACCAAGAGTCCCAGGGGCTGAAGGGCTTCCAGGCTGTCCTGGAGGGGCTGGATTCAGTAAGGAAGGTTATCTTTGGTCCTTATCTAAACAGGTGGGTGTGGGGAATTCCTTTGTGGATTGTTGTGCCTTTTGAATTGATGGTCTTGAGAGAGCGCCTCAGCATGGGTTCCTCTCTCTTTTCTTGTATCTGCTTGTCTCTGCCCTGTTGCCTTGACCAGAAGTCCAAGTGATAGTTTGCACATGAAGTGAGAGCAAGGAAATAAGTGTGTGTGTGGGGAGGTGTTTGATTTTTATCATTTGACCTTTAAAAGTACCACTTAAACTCTTCTGCTGACTTGTGTGCAGCAGTAGCACAGTGATGTGTTTCATTGTATTCAATCCAGCATCTTCTTTGTGTGAATAGTGGTTGGTTTTGTCTTGCCTTAATTTGTATTTTTTTGGGTTACTGTTTTTGTAATTAAAAGCATTGGAGGAACTGATGTTTCTGCAGGTACAATGGTTATTTTTAGCACAATTAGGTAACTTTAAAAAGAATAAAAAAGCCATTTTCATGTAGTGGCACGCTAGAGAGATAAGGGGGAACAACACAATTTTACTGTAACCATTTAGCAGAAACCAGTGTAAAATGCACAGTAGAATCTTCTAGCCATGTCATGTCAAAAGCTGGCACAGAACTATCATCTTGAAGTTCTCTCTTGTAGCACTTCATACATTACAGCTGCTTGTTATTAAACTTGATTTTTCTTTCAGAATTCTTACTTTGATTCATTTCATCTCAATAGCAAAAGTAATAAAACTTCTTTCTTGGACAAAATAAAAGATATTGCACCTTTTAAATTAGCTGACTTTATGTTCTCCCATAGGAATTCTTGCTTTTATTTGTACAAATTATAAAATA
>CADDXX010000914.1:94185-158008 GCA_902810485.1 Alauda arvensis | reverse complement strand
TTCATCTTTCCTTTAGCCAAAGACTTTTGTTTTTTTTTTTTTTTTTTTAACCAAACAGCTATTTCACCTTTTCTTTAGCCAAAGATTTTTGTTATAACTGGATCTTCCAATACTTATTGCAATAGGAATTGCTAATGCTGAAAGCTGCTATTACTGGTAGYTGTAAGCACAGGAGCTGTATTGTGCCAAATACTAAGGTGCTAGTGAAGAAATAAAAAGTAACTTGGATTTCTGTGACTTTCTGGCAACTTCAGCACTGACTTGAGCACTATTCTTTCCCTAATACTTCTGTCTAGGAATGCTGTTGCTACATTCTGAACTTTATTGAATTTTTAGCTCCCTTTGGTGGAAGTATTATYTTATAATTTCTTCTGCTGCTTTTTCTTCTCAGTGTGCTTGGTTCAAGGCTGTGCATATGACATATATAGTAATGTACTCAGGAGATGCARTTTCTATTAGTAGATTAAAAGCTGCCTTTAGGTAATGATTTTTTCTTAGGGGATCCTCTATCAGCTCCTTTTATTGCTGTTTTTCCTGAGGGTCTGTTTTGCAGCTATCCTTTGCATGCACTGAAGTGCCATACATTTATTTTCAGGTTGTGCAGCTCCATTTGCAGAATTGCATCCCTGTACTGTGTATTTCCCTGTGATCCCTCTTGCTGTGTGGCCTGTAGATGTCTGCTCTGGCACAGAGGGATGGCTCCTGGGGGTGTCTGTGCTGCTGGGCTGGTCTCTGACATGGCACAGGAGCTGCTTTCCATTCGGTGCCAACTTTGGATTTAAAGGCTCAATCCTGCAGATTTGAGTCTTATTAAAGAAAAAAACCCCACCCATCTATTTTAGTATCTCAAAAAATATGGTTCAAGTGTTTCAGCTTTGCAGGGAGCATATTTAAAACCTGACTGCTCAGTCCCAGCTGACTGTGAACAACTGTGCTGGAAGTTGAATTTTGGAGCTGTGTGCTTTCTTTTTCTTTTCCCCTTTGAGCTGTCATGGGTCTAATGCCAATCTGTCCATATCTGCAGGGCAGGTTTGCTGGGCACAGATTGATGCTTGCTCTCCCTGGCACAGGAGCTCAGGAAAGGCACCTGCAGGGGAGTATGGATGTCCAGGACTCTCCTGGTGCTCTGCAGTGCTTGTGGTAGAATTCTGGCTTCTGGTTACTGCACTTCATATTTTTATTCTTTGGGGACAGATAGCAGCTGAAGGAAAGAAAAGAGAGGATTTTGTGAACTAAATGGTCTTTACTCACTGACAAAGTGCTGGGAATATGGCTAAAGTGAGTTATCTGTGCTCTGCTGGTGGGGATTCCTGCTGCTCCTTGTGGAAACCCCTCGAGCCTGTGCTGCTGCTGCTTCCCCTGAGCTTGCTGATATCTGCTGGCAAATTGTGTCTGTTGCTCAGTAAGCTAAGCACTTTCTTCCAGGCTTTTTTGAGCTTAAAACTTACTCTTTATTGAAAGYCAGCTCTAACTCCTTGGTTGCAGCCTACCTTTCTCTGTTGCCTCAGTGCAAGGAAGCAGAGCAGATGTGATTCTTTCAGTTTATTTCCTTTATTCTAATTCACCCTCCCTAAAAGCAAGTTTGCTGTGATAATGGCCTKCAGCAGTTTCTGGCMTGGAAGATGTAGCMAATATTACACTGTGCAGCTGATTATTGAATATTTCATTTCCTAATCAGTGTGAGAAATCTGCCCATTTAAAGCTTTTAACATCAGTTTGATATTCTGATATTTTCTGAACAGTCAAGATTTGATTTGTAAATAGCAGTTATGGAATGAGCTCAAATAGGAAAATTCGGTATGATTTTTTTTGCCCTTAATTGTGCAGGTTAAGTCAATACACTGACAGTTTACTCAGACTTAATAAATCTGAACCATAAGTAATTGCARGAAGACTTCTGGAGCAGTCTGATCTGAGTGAGGGATATCAATGGAATCAAGGTCCTGTGGGAAAGATTTCTGCTATTTAGAATATTTCTGCTATTTTAAAACTGAGCTTTACCTGTTAATTTCGAATTGGCTAAGAGAGTCTGTGTATTTATGATGGCACCCACAGGTACTCTCTGGCAAGGAGAGCCTTGTAGACCACTAAAGCAATTTCTCAGGACAAAAATCTCAGCTCAAACAGAACAATGTTGTCTAAAAGTTCAAGTTTTCTGTCTGGGAGGAATTTTCCGTCAGATTAGAGCAGTGTAGGTAAAACGGAGGTTTTTATGGTCTCCTCACTTTTAATTAATGGTTCTTCAAGTTGTTTAGGTTGTGTTAACTAATTAATTCTTTGCCCTGTCAGTGAAATCTAACAAACCTATAGGATCACTGAAGTCATGCTGAATGCCATCCTTGAACTTAACCCAGTAGCACAGGTGAAACTGTTCATGTCTTGAACAGCTCTTCAGTAGGATGTGAGTGCTTTGTACAACCTGGCATGAGTGTCTCTTCTGTTATCTATCTTCTAGGCTGAATTCTTTACAAAAAGACTAGGAATACATTTAAAACCTGAAAATCACAATTGTCCTTTTCCTCTCCTATGCTTCACTCAGCCTGGGTGCAGCACAAAGAACTCTGTTGTGCCTGGGCTGGGAGCCGGAGTTTTGTGGCCAGGTGCTCTGTGCCTTTGTGTCCCCGATCTCATGGCTTAGAGCAGAGCGATCTTATCACTGCTCTGGACAGACGCCTTTCTTCTCTGAAGGTGTTTCAAAACATGCAAAGCTCTGCCTACCAGGAGTTCTCCCTGATGTGTGAATAGGCCGAGTATACTGTGATCCAATTAAAAAAAAAAGTGTAGTTTTACAAAATGTCTTCTCTCTACCTTCCACATCCAGTAGAGAAACAAGCAGTGTTTCTTGCAGGGAAGTTATGAGTCCAGTTAGAAAGCAGTCAGAAGGGACAGTTGTTCTGCTGCCCAGAGGCTGATGGATAAGCAACAGCTCTGTGCTGAAGCAGGTGTGCTCAGGTGTTCCTGAGCTGGCAGCTTTCCTTTCCTTCTGTCAAAAAAGGAGGATGAAAGACAAATTTCTCTGGTTGGAGCTCTTGAGAGAAAAGATGCTCCTAATCAGAAGAGGATACTATATCTGGCATAGAGGTTGCCCTAGTTCCCACTGACTTGTGTGGATTTGTGGGAAAATCCAAATCAGTCCCTCAGTTGTCCTCATCAATAAGAAACAAACAAAAAAAAATTGTAAACAACCATCTTTGTTCCCAAAAGGAAGAATAAAAAAATTCTGCTCCTGGTTAAGCTGAGAACCTGTAAAGCCAATGTTACCTTGCTGGACAAACTCACAAGCAAATTTRGATTGCAAAGAACAGTAGTGATTCTTGGGAAAAGGAGAGATGGTAGGAGTTCATCTAAACTTGGTGTGAAATGAGGATGATATTTAAAAAACCCACCCTGGGCTCTGGAACTGTGAGTTCAGCCCTTAGTTGGATGCACAAACTTTACACATCTCTGCAGTCTCCCTCCCAAGTACTGTGCCAATCCTGCTGCCTCCTTCCCCCMGCAACCACAGCTCTTCAAGTGCTAAAGGCAAATATTAAATAATGCATACTTCTGAATATTTAAAAYTTGCCTGCTAGTTAAGCTTGCACATCATTGCAATTCTTCTGAGTTGCTTCCAGCAGTGGATATGGGGAAGTTTTTCCCATGCCTGTTTCCAGGTTGTAACTTCACAACTGGGTGCAGCTGCCTGTTGCATCCTTTGCTTCACAAACTTACTTTTGAGGTTGTCTTTGGTGGAATCTGATGGTCCCACCTGACACTGTTTACCTTGTAGATGGAAAAATGGGAGAAATCTTCTAGAAATAGTTTATTTTGAGGCTTCTTTTTCTTCCCTGGCTTTTCCATTGCAGTGCAACTTGATATATGCATCTTTGCTTGCAGAACCTCGTAATTGATGCTCACAATGTAAGTGCAAGAATTACCGTTAGTTAGGCAGATGATTTTGGATAAAGAGTCCTTTCACCTTTTCTGAGAAGAAGCTGATAGTTTGTTAAGCTTGTTCCAAGTAAAAGTTGCCTCTTGTGTCCCTTGGTTACTGCAAGARCCAATCTAAGCCCTGATGTGACACATGCAATGGAGAAAATACAACTTGTGTCACCTGAGAAACCAGYTCATAAAGGTGTCTTGCCATCAGGGTTTTGGGATTTGCCATTAGTCAGACTTCGAAGAATTCTATTGGGAACATGTCCTCAAAAATATTAAAAAGTTTAGAAAACAAAATGYGCTGTTAAACATGGGTTGCAGAAAATTGATATTTTAAATGAACGATGATGCTTTGCAGAGATTAGTGATGGCACAAGAGAGTTCTGGGGAAATAATGAGCTGTCTAAATGGTCAGGAAGAAATTTGCCTTCATTCTGTCACCTCAGATGAGCAGGAGCAAAAAGTTAAATTATTTATGACAAGGCTATGTACAGCTTAACACTGTAATATATCAGACTTGTGATGTTGTGGCACCAATCACCAAAAAATTCTGGGGTTGTGTCATAAATTARATTGTGCTGCATCTGATTGGGTTTTTAGTGCTTTATTCACATCAAAAGGCAATTACATTTTGTGCAAAATTAATCTTACCAGCTTAATGGCACATGTAAAACATGCCTTGTAATTTGTCCTTTATTAACWCTGTATAGAGGGGGTTTCTGAAACTGAGAGGCAACTAATTATTTTGTTTCTTGGGTAGTGGGGGTACCCCCCAGGATTTAGTCTATTTAAACTAAATGTATGTGTAAGAGTTGTAATTTGAACTTTTTAAGGGCTGCATCTGTGCTACTTACAGAAATTATCTTAACAGTCAGTATAAATGCCTAAATGGCCTCAGCAAGGCAGGGCTCAGCAGATTCTTATACAAAACTGTAATAAACACCAAAATCAAATCTGTGTTTGCACAGGGACAAGGGGCCATGGCTTTAAACTGTAAGAGAAGAGATTTAGAGTAGATGTTGGAGAGAAATTCTCACACAGAGAGGGGTGAGGCACTGGCACAGGTTGTACAGAGAAGTTGTGGATGCTCCATCCCTGCAMGTGTTCAAGGCCAGATTGGATGGAGCTCTGGCCAACCTGGTATAGTGAAAGGTGTCCCTTCCCATGGGAGAGTGATTGGAATTTAATGATCTTTAACTCACCTTCCAACCCAAACCATTCTAGGATGCTATGACTTTTTTCAATTTCCTTTTTCCTTTGGTAAAGAAATCAAATTGGCAACCACCAGAACTCCCCACAATCTAGGTTAATGAAGCTTCCTGGCAGATCAAATCTAAAAGGAATGATTGAATATTAAGAAAGGGTTTCCACACAAGAAATTAAGACCTTGGAGCAGAGAACAGGATCCAACTCAGCAGCCCAAAAGGCAAAACCACATCTACTGAAGGAATGGTGAATATTTGCAGATCTAAGCTGTGAGCTTTAATAGAAACACAGTGGACACCAGTGTGATGGTGACAAATGCAGCAGGAGGATGAGTAAGGAGAGGTATTTCCATAAGTTGGATATTGGGAAAAAGTTTTTTACAGAGTGGTCAAGTACTGGAATGGTCTTCCCAGGGAGGTGGTGGTCACCATCCCTGGATGTGTTTAAAATAAGACTGGATGTGGCACTCAGTGCCATGGCTTAGTTGARGTGTTAGGGCTGGGTTGGGCTCAATCTTGAAGATCTCTTCCAACCTAAAGGTTCTGTGAGGGTTTGGGATGCTCTGGTGCCTGGTGAGGCCTCTGCAGGAGCACAGTGCAGGATGTGGCTCAGGGCATCCACTGCCAAGTCAGGTTTGCAAGACTGTACCTGGACTGGGCTAAGTTTTTTTGGTGCCTGGCTGTACATATTCACTGCTGCTCRTAGAATGTGATTAAAACATCATAAATGAACATGAATGCTTAAATTAAAGGGTACTTTTGGCACAGAACAAAGTTATAAACAGGCTGGGAATGTGTGTGGGCAGGTTTCAGGATGAGATTTGGAAAAATGCTTATTGAAATGCATTCAAGTAGGAGTWTGGGGAGAGAAAACTGGAGGTTATAAAGGAGTTATGTGTTGCTGSTTGTAATAATAAGAACAAAGTGAGGTAGCACATAGCTTGTGCTTAATTGGGCTGTTAATGGGCATGTTTGTGTGAAAAGAGGCTAAAGAATGTGTTGTTTCCAAAAGTCTGTAATGAGGAAACTGCTGAAAAAAAAGACTGAAAAAAAAAGAGTAACATAGTTGACATGTCTTATATGGCTGGGGTTGATGATTACTTCAGGGATGGAACAGATATGACAGGTCTCAGTTCTGCACTCCTACTGCTAATCATTTAAGCTAATTTTACCAGCTGGAAGGTGTAGCTATGCTTTTTTTTTTTTAATAGCAAAGTCTTTAGCTAAATTCTTTGTAGAAAGCTTATTTTCTAATGAGTATTTCCTAATGAATGAACAGTTCTTTTTCCTTTGGAAAAGGGATGAAACAAATTATTTCCTGAACTTTTAAAAGGGAGGGAAGTTTGTGTTGAGTTTGGCTTGGGGATTTTTAAGGGGGGGGAGGGGATAGTCTTGTTTTTTCTTTTAAATAAGCAATATCTTTCTGTCTATTAAACAAAATCCTAGCTATTTTTCATTACTTACTRTGTTCTGAATAACTGCAGTTGAGGCACTGATTTCATTTTGCAGGTAGTWACATTTGACTGAAGCTTACTATTTTTAGAGGATATGCATGTCACATCCTGTAATGAAATTGAGCTTGATATTACTTCAAGCCAAAGGGAATTAGTTGAAGTGTCAGAAGGCACACACTTATTCTATGCAGAAAAGGTAGTGGTGATTAGTCATGTTATGTCAGCTGTAGCAGTTGGACAGGAAAGAGGAATGATTTAAATACACACTGAAAATGAAGATAGCACTGCTTTTCCCATTAGACTGTTTGCAGGACTGATGCATGAAGACATTTGCTTGTTTGTCAGCACTGAGTTGTTGTCCACCTAGAATAGCTGAGAAACRAGTGATAGGATGTGTGACATTGTGGCTTTACCTCACTGATATGTACTTTGCATTTTTAAGCAATTTTCTATCCAGAGCTCTAGAGCTGAGTTCCCTTTACAAAATCAGAATCAGGATCACAGGCAGGATTCTGAGCAAGACTCAGAAAAAAATTGGTGGTTTGGGCCTTTCTGAGGCAACAGAAACGAGCTGGAATCTTCAGATCCAGTTTTAGTTTTGTGGCTCTAGCCTTGTCTCAAGAAGTCCTCATGCCTAGGCTACAAGTATTGTTTTGGTTAAATAAATCCACATGTGGATTTAAAGGAACAGAGTAGCAACCAGGACATTGTTGGTTTGCAAGCTCATCAAAGAAGAATCGTGTGGTCAGAACAGGGCAGAGCTCATGGCCTTYAGCTGTCAAAAATCTTCATCCCTCCACTTACTAACCTTGCTCCTCAGGAGTCAAAATTAAGAGGCTGTTGGGCTGGTTCATGTTTATTTCATCCATGAGGCTGCAAAATGAGTTCAAAATGCTAGGGGAAAAATARTCAAATGATGATTTTGCTTTTGTTCACAAGTCAACACAAGCTAATTGGGAAAAAACCCCCCAGTTAAATTGGGAGAAACTGGTTTTTAACAACAGGCTTCTGGAAAAGAATAGGTCTGATGGTGTCTTCTGATTTCTCCTCTTCCTGTGTGACAACCCTTTGTGTCTTAGGACATCACAGATCTGGTTTAGGTGATCTTTGAGAAAAGGCCTGTGACTGTCTTTGCCAAAGACCTCTTGGTGCTCCAGCCACTGTCAGGGAAGGAAGGGGAATGGAATGAGAAGTGGAGATTCAAAAATAGAGCAGATCAGTGTTATGTGACATGAAGCTGCAGGTGAAATWATGGTGGCTGTAAAACTGGCCTAGAAATTAGTCAGGAACAGCTGGAATTCATCTGATTTTTAGTGTACACCTATTGAGTTAATAGAAGGATTTGAATTACARCCTGTCCCATATCCACTGGCTGAGCTGGCTCTTCCAGCCCATCTTGTTGGGACTCTTACACTGAGCACATTTGGATATCTTGGTGTGCACCCCAGCTGAGCCAAACAGCTGACTGTTTTCCCTGACTCCAGCCCCAGGGCTGGGTTTTACACTCACTTCAATAAATGCTAAATTGGGTCAAATTCCACTTTGATGAAATCATTGGCAGATGTCATTTGGCTGTGATCTTGTCTGCACTCAGGCCACTTTATGCTCTTCTGGCCTCCTAAAGGAGGGATGAATGACATGGTGACTCATTTTACAGCCCCTCTGTGCTGCCAGGGTGACACTGTGGGCTTAGAGTAAATACAGTTTCAAGCTAATTTGCTTTGGTGTAAATGAGCACCAGGGCCATGAGGTTGCTTGGACTGAGCCAATGATGGGATGTTGTGTGAGAATGAGTGGCCCAACAGGTTTTAGTTGCCTTGTGGCTGAAGGGGACCCTCTGCAAGGTTGCAGGAAGATAACAAAGCTCTCTGGAGGTGAAGGGGAGGCAGGGATGAGCCTTCCTGAAAACTGCAAACCAGCAGGCAAGTGACTGAAATCTGATAGGAATAATATCCATGACATAATGCCAAGGGATGGGATTGGAAAGAAGTGACATCCCATGGCACAGATTGAGAGGTAGAAAAAAAAATTTACACTGTTTTCCAGGTAATACATGAATGGTTTGTTGAAGTGTGGCTGATGGCACTTTGGGCTGATGTGATCTGAAGTTCTCTGCAGGCTTGTTAAGTGACTTTGCCTCCTCTTCCTGAAAGAAGAGCAGCAAAGTCCCTCAGAAGTTTCTCATTACAGAGGATTTATTCAAGATTTTGCATTTCCATCTGTGGTCTGAACCTCTTCAGTGGTTCAGTGCCTCGTGTGGTGTGTGAGGTACTTCAGAAGCCAGGTACTAAATCAAATAAACCATTTTATAGCTGCATTGCAGAGTTAAATGGGAGCRGCTTGCTGAGACATAACACATATTTTGTAAAAATAGCCAGGAACTTATTTCCTTTCAGTGGTTACAATTAAGGTTTTCTTTCAGGAGAAAGATGGAAGAAAGGCTGTTCAATTACACAGAGGGCTGCAGAAATGCCATTGAATGAATCATTTAATCCTTTTAAGTGCAATCATCTTCCAATTTTCCCTGTTTCGGRTATTTCCCATCTTACATGACACATCCAAGCATAAAAGGGAAAGGTTGGTTATAGCTTCTTTTGTGCTYCCTGTCACTCTGTTCTTGAGAAATACTTGAACATAGGAGTAAACCCCCCATGTGCACCTGCATTTGCCTAATTCACATAGATGTGAATGTGTATGGTAATTTACTCAATATCTGCAATATGGCTGTATTAATTATGGCTTGTGATGCACATTTTTGTCATGGKGTTGCACTGTTGATTCTCTGTGCCCTGCATTTAGGACTTGGTCAGCTATGGCCAGCATACCTCCCTGAAAAGTAATACTAGAGGGCATCTAGAATGCCATTCTAGCAGAAGAGGTTTTTAGACCTCAGTGTCCATGAAAAGGTTGATCTGGCTGACAGATTAGTGTTTAACCATGAAKKGAAAATGTTTTCCAAGCTGCAAACTAACCTGGGAGGTGTAACTGCTGTCTGAAAAGAAGGAACAAATTCATTTTACTCATAGGCTGCTGACAGAGCACACAAGCAGCCATGTCTGAAAATTGTGTACATCTAGAAATGGGATTTATATCCAAGGCTGCTTTGCCACTTTTACCAAATGATGTCTGCTGTACTTGAGGATTTTTTTAGAAGGTGAGAAGTACATAAACATCACAACATGAATTGCTTGCAGAAAGAAAATGTGTTGTTTTTTTCCTACAAAATAGTAATCTCTTTTGTTTATTATTCCTGTCACTGTCTATACTTAGCATTATAAATTCTGCCTTTTGCACTACAATAAATACTGAAGCCCTTATCTAATTTTTTTATGTCATTTGCATATGTTACTATGCAATTTGTGTCTGTTTAGTGAAACCATCTCAGCAGGTGTGCAGGAACTCTGGCTCATCTGATTGAAATTTAAAAACTGTCAATAAAGAGGTTTTGAACAAAGAAAATATGTCAGGTCTTAGCATAGTTAAGCTAAATTGGAGTTAATTAACAAAGTTTTAAAATGTGTTTGTGTTTCAATGTGTGTGCCCCAGTGCTGAAATTGAGCATGTACTTGCATGCCTTTCTAGAGTGAGGAGTATTTATGTGCTGCATGAATTGAAGATTAGTGAAAAAGTATACTCTATGGAAGTATTCCTGTAAAAGCAAGACCACCATTTATGGGAACTACATACAACATTGTCACTGGGGCTGTGTCTTTTGAAAAATACAGTCAGTATAACAGACTCATTCTGGTACTTAATTGTGAGCATCACAGCTCMTACAGTCCATCAGTCCAGGTATTTCCTCTGCTGTAAGACAGAGAAAAGGTTAAACTGGTGGTGGTTTTATGGGACTTTTATCACTTTTTCTGCTCTGCTTGCCAGTAAGAGTTGCAGGAATTGTCCAGTTGTCCACCTCCTCAAAGGAGCAGCTCTTACTGGCAGACCTTTGGCCCCAGATGCCCTCATGCTTTGCAGTGTTTAGCTGGCTTAATTCTTCTTCATCCCTCTTCATTGTAATTTGACTTCTGGGAAATTTGTTTAGTATTGATTTAACTTCATTTCTGTTAAAAGAAAACCTGAGAGCTCTGTATAGCTGTCTGTAATAATGGAATATCCTCAATATCTGATTAATACAGCTGGGAAATATATTTTTGTTCTARAGTCAAAGCAATAAACAGGGGGGATCAAGCCAGGCTGCAATGAGAGAGAAACTTTTCAGGGTATCTGATATATTAAACTTGGACTGATCAAAACAACTGCACAGAAAATGTTCTCTTTTATTTAACTTTATTTTTCCAATAAAACACACAGCAGAGGGGATCTGAGTGGCACCACAGCCACGTGGGAGAGCTGTGATTGCACATCATGTGATGGAGGAGTAATGCCACAGCACACAACCCTCAGAGCATTAAACAAGCTGCCTTAACTTTCCTCTTTTTGTTTCTAAATCTGGTTTGTGTCATGCTGTCATGATGGTTACCACTCCCTTTGTGTTTTGAAGTAGATCAATGGGTTTGTTGTTGGGTCAGGACAAGGCTTGACAGCCCAGGAAACAAATTACTTGTGTTTCCTCCCTGTTCAAGCTTTGTCACAGAAGTTGTTAGCTGTAGAAGAAACTTTTTTTTTTGTGTCTTTGTCACTGAGCTGTGTCAGTGTCAAAATATCTGGAACAGATAAATAGGTATTTCATCTCTACATAGTCAGCAGCAGCTTTGCTGCATTCAGCTTGTTTTCCTGGTAATGATTTGGTGTTGGGAGGACACAGCCATCTCTTCTAACAGCCCCTCTCTTAGACAAATAACAGGCTTCTGARGGAGACCTCCTTCAAGAAGGAGGGCTGCCTGTTTGGGAGCAGCTGTAATAATTGCARCAATAATACTCATAAGCTCTTACTTCAATGTCACAGCAGCCAGATGTGTTTTTACTGAAGCAGAATTCCTAATTTCTATAGCAGGAAACATATTTTCCATGTCTGCTTTACATGGGAGGCACAAGTGGAAGGCGATTACATCAGAAATCATCAATTTTGTCATGATACTGACTTTTATTTTCCATTGGGCCCTTTTAAGGTTTGTATTTTACAGTCTGTGTCAAAGACCAATTCTGGTCAAGACTTACTGCACACAGATGAGCTATAAACAGAGTTATGGAAAAGGGCACTTGAGGCCTCTGTAAACATACATCACACTGTGCTTCTGAAAAGCCTGGACCCCATGAGTTTCTCAGTCTCCAGTTTCATTACTGCACCTTCTGCTCTCCTTTAAATCTTTGCTTTGGGGGCTTGTGATGCTGCACAGTGTGAGAACACCTCTGTCCTTGTGTTCTCCCCAAGCCATGGCTGTGCTGAGTGGTCACAGAGTATTAGGGCTGAGCATTTATCCCCCATTCTGTTCTTCACACACCAGTACTGGGTTTATATCCAGCTGCTCTGAGCACATCTGGCTGGCTCTGGATTATACTGACCAATGACAAAGCCATTTTGGTTGGGATTTATCTCTGGGAAGCAGGATCAGGAAAACATCAGACACTGTCTTAGTCGTTTCACTTGATGTTACAATCCTCTCTGACTGTATTTTTTTTCTTTATATGTAGCATGGTAGAAGAAACCAATGCTTGCTTTTGCTTTGACCATGAAATCACAACCAGTATTTTCAAATCAGTAAAGGTAGTGGCAGTTGAGAGAATCTCTATCTATTGTTGTACTTCTATGTCTGTCTCTCTCTTCAGTATTGGAGAAACACCCACTGTTTAARTTTTCAAGTGTGTGAGAGCTCTTGCTGCTTGACACAGCTGGCWCTGAGCAGGGTGAAGGCTGCAGGCTGGGCAAGCAGAGCTCAGGATGCTTGTGCTGCTTCTCTCTCTACACTCTGTCTCAGAGACTGATTTTGGCCAAAATGCTGGAAATTTTGTATGTATAAGGAAGCCCAGGGCTTGGAGAGAAGGGGGATAGATGGAATAACATGGTCATGATTAAAAGTCTGCTACTAAAGGTCACTTGAGGGAGGAGAGATGTCTGGGCCCTCAGTCTGGCTCACCAGGTACTAATTTGATGATGCTTCTCAGGATAAGCCCCCAGTGAGGCTTCAGTTTGAGCTCAGTCTCTGCTGTGAAGTTTAAGCTGCTGTTTTCCCTTGGAGGTGGGGTTGGGAGATTTTTATACAGGCACTTCTTTTCCCAGCACTCCAAGAGGGAACACAAGTGTGGTAATAAGTAGTGTGGTAACACTACTTATTAGGATTAATGTTCTATATTATTACCATTATGTGTGATCACTGATCTTTCCTGTGTTTTGTGCTCTTTTCGTGAGAAAAATACATGGAAATGTATGAATACATGAAAATATCTCCCCCTAGAATGTGTCTTTGACATTTAGGCTTCTATGGAGGACCATTTTTACTCATATGGAATATAAATYGCTCTGCTATTTATGTGTTTTTTTTCTTTTTTTCCAAAACTGTACAAGTATGAAAAAAGATTGAAATCCTGCTTTAAAAGGAGAGCTGTAGTTTTTTTATGATTCTCAGTGCTGCATTTCCACATGTGATTTTTTTTTTTTTTTCTTATCCTGGTACATCACATTTATTAGCCCTTGCTCATCCTTTCTGTTTTATGGGCCATGAAAACTCTGAGGACCACAGTGAGGGCTTGGTAGCTGTCAAGCAATGCTCTCTGGTATTTCATGTGGTGAGGGGCATCAGTATCATGCTTGGAAGATCAGCTTGATAAAGGGGACACAGAGTAGAAAGGTTGCACAGATGTTCTGGGACCTCAATTCTTGAGTTTTGTCAACCAGGAGCTTGATTATATTCTGAAATCACTGAAGCAAAGAGTAAATATAAAGCTCTGTGACCAGAAATCCCTGCAGCAGATCTATGCTGTGTGCTAAATCTTACAATTAAACCGTGGTGGTGCAAAATCTGCCTCCAAAGCAAGGTCTGCAGAGTGTGGTGCTCACTTCTATAATGCCCCAGCCCCTCAGGCAGGAGGGTGGGATTGCTGCTCTGTGTCTGGAGCAGGAGAGCATCCCTTTCTCCTTCCACAGCTGCAGACACACTTTGTTGGCTCTGGATAACCTCTGTTGCTGTGCTTAATGTTGAGCATGGCACACACTGAATTTCTATGACTCAAGTGTGTCTGTTTTCTGTATATTTGAAATGTTGCTCATTTAGCTGTGACTAATAGATAGCTTGAGCAGAGATCTCTRAGGAGAGGCTATTCAAGTTGAGAGCACACAAAAAGCCTCATCTAATCAACCTACAACATAGACACATCATCTGCATTTGCAGTTGCACCTCCCCTCACAGTCACTGCTTGTTTGACAAAAAGATGTATTTAGCTTAAATTTGCTCAGTCTGATCCAAACAAGAAGAGCCACACTGACTGAGGGCTGTATATCAAATGCATGCTGCAGCAGAGAAGGATAAACATTAATTTTCATTTGGCTTTCTATGCCAATACTGTTTGAGAGGTGGAGTATTAAAAAGAGGGTTGCTGTGAGATATTAATGYTGTGAGATACCTGACACTTGAAACTAACTTTGCCAGGTCAAGACAATGCTGAGATCAAATGCCACTAATGCTTTCTGCCCTATCTGTCCAGTTTGCTGGTTGGCATTCCTGCTTTACTGGACAAGAATGGGGCAAATTAAATTTACTCTAAAGTTTGTAAGGCTTAAAAGCATCTTTATTGTGCGGGGAAAAAATGGGCAACTTCCACAGCTAATGTTTAATCAATTTGTTGGTATTTCTGTTTCAAGAACCACCAAACACTGTGTAGCCAGCCAGGAGGTGTTCTTGATTATATTGTTGTTTTGTTAAATAATTGTTATAATGAAGCTTGAGAGTRAATTTCAMTTTTTGAAYAATTGGYCRAATTCTTGGATRTGTTACTGTACCCAGTGGTGGCATMAAGGCTTTGTSAGTTGTCTTCATCTGRGTGGAGAGGGAGAGCTTGCTTTAAAATAATGTGTTTCCTTTTACCTGTGGTACAAGCAGATGGCCATTTCACCTTCTCATGAGTTCCTGTGCTCACTGGGTGTTGCCCTTTTTTGGGTTTACTCTCTCTGGGGCAGGCTGAAGCTGCTCTGCAGAATGGGAGCTGCTGGAATGCTCCCTGGATGCAGCACTTGTTCACTTTTGCAACAGTGGAAACAGCCTAAAATTCCAATTTCGTGTGGAGCCTTTCGTTTGTTTAAAAGAATTTTTGTAATTTTGTGGTTTTTTAATTGTTGTCTGGATAAAATGTTAAGCTGTTCAGTCATTTGTATCCCTTCAATCCAGGATAGGCTCATAAATGGTGCTGATGTTTCATGGTAGTGAGAAACAATAAAACTTCAAAGCACAYATTCCTGTGCTGTCTTCCCCAGTGTGAGATTCGTCTTCATGATGGATGCAGAAAAAGAAAGAAAAAATTGTTAGAGAAAGAGTCCTACATAATTTCTTGCAGTCCTATGCACTTTTTATTTCCTAAGACCAGRTAAGAATAATCAGCATGGTTCTTGTGCTCCACTTGCATTCCCTTAAGGAGATTTCACACTGAAGTTTCTCCAGTGCTTCACAATCCACTTGTTGCTTTGGATTAAAGATACCTTGCCTTTAAATATTATCTACAGTTCTTGCATGTGCATTTTTTCTCTGCCCTTGGCAGTCAATGACACAGCACCAGTGCAAAGTGTGGTTACAGTCATTGCTTTTGCTGTCTTAACAGCAAATGCTCCTCGTTTTAAATGTCATCCCTGAAAGGCTGTGATTTGCTGTGAGATGATAGAACACTTTGTCTGTCTCTGTGGCCAAATCCCTCCGTGAAGGGGCCACCAATTCCTCATTTGATGTGTGAGAAAGTTCCTGGTTTGCCCTCATCAGTTACAGCCTTAGTGGTGTGATTTAGGGAACCATTTTAAGAGAAAAACAGTGTCARGAGGTTTTGGGTCTGCTGAGGTGTTTGTGTGAGGAGGAGCAAACCCAGGACAGTGTAGCTGCAGGTTTGGGAAATTCTCCAGACCTTTTGGGAAGGWGTCAGCAGTGAAAGTCAAGGCCCTKCTGGATGTCTAATGATGGTTGTATTGGTCTGGGCTCTGTAAATCCTAAGTCTTGCTGGGCTCATCTTGCTGAGTGCCAATTCTGTGCACTTTTGTGGACAAGGTGTCCTTTCCCTATATAACACATTCCTTTTGTGGACAGTAAAGGAAGTGCACTTCCTACATTTTTCTATWAAAATTTTTATCCAACTTGCATTTTGGTACTTTATCAGCTTTCCTGGACTTGTAATGCTAATGTGAAATAAAATAATTGCAAATAATTTGCATTGCTAACAAGCAGGGAAACCAGGAAAAGAAGTAAAGTTCACTGGCATGAAACTTTAGTATTTTGGTAATTTTGAATCATTTGTGATTGAAATAGAAGACAGGGCCCATGTTTTGGGGAGAAAAGAGCAGTTTGGCAGCTGTCACTGCACATTARGTGATTCTGCCTGTGTGTGAAACTTGAAACAGGCAGAATTTCAGRAGGAACTGAAGCACTGACTCATGGAAAATTGTATTATTTCCAAACCAGACAGATCAGAGATAAGAAAATGGGCCATTGTTAAAAAATAAACTCCTGTGACTGTGCCTAATCTAATCTCCTACTTRCAACTAAACTGGACTCAAATGTCTGAGATTAAATCTCAGTGTCTTTCCTGACACTAAAATTAGTGCTTGAACCTGGCTGATAAGTTTGGTCTGGGTACATTTATCCCCTTTTAAACATAAACTATGTAATGACTGTGTAATTAATTTCTAAATACTAAATAACCCCTTCTTTTCCAATTTCTATTTTAGTTATTAAATTATTTCATTTCATAAAAGTGCTGTGCTTTACAAAAGATGTCCACAGCATGTTTGTTCAGATATATGTGTAGTTCTTTATTTTTCTTTTTGACTGCTTGGTGCTGCTTTTGATGAGTATTTCTCCTTTTCAAGAGAAAGAGAAAAACAGTTGCAGAGCTGTGGTGGGRATCATGAAATCAGAACCATGTAATGCCTTTAGTCTGCTGTCAATTAGTCACTGATACAAACCCATGATGGATCCCRTGGCACCATTTCCCTGCTGACTCTAATAAAATTCAGTCTCTGCAAGTCTGTAGATGCCTCTGCTGGTCTAAAGGAATAACAAAAGATGTCAAACTTAAACAGTGGGAAAAGGAAAAGAAAAAACCTGTAAATGAAACCAAAAAGTCTTGAGAAAGAGGTATTTGCAGTTGGATGTAACTGGCTTTAGAGGCAGGAGTTATTTAATGAGCCTGAAGTTTAGTGCAAGCTTGTTGTGCTGGACTGGGGTTGCAGTTCATATATCACACTGAGAGGTGTTGCCTCTTGTTGAGGAGAGACAGGGAACAGCTTGGCAAGGCTGGGAGGTACTGCTGAGCATTCCACATGAAAAATACCCYTTAACATAAGGTGAATCCTCAAGCAAGGCAAGGCTGGGTGTTGAAGCTTGAAGAAGCTTGTGGGAGAAATGGGGAATGCATTTTCCAGGAGAGCTGCCTTTAGGGACAGGGTGCAGAGCAGTGGGGAGCCTCCAGTAATCCACAGGGTTGAGAACTCTTGGCCTGAGAGCTTTGCTGCTTCCTGGCTTTAGGTGACACAGCCACAAACGCAGGAGTTCTGAGCAAGGAGCTAAACAGGACTGGAGGGGATAGGAGCACTCAGCTCTGGTAACACTGCAAGTCAATGCTGATTGACACAAACAATCTCTGTGGCTGTCCTCATCCCTGAGTTAGTAATCAACACAAACAAATCATTTGAAAAATAGAATTTCTTTCGGGTCCTTTTCTTTCACCTGTGACCACACAGAAGGTATTCTGGGATGTCTTTGTTTACTGCTCTGCTCCAATTGTTTTAGGTTGAAGGAACATGTACATTCTTCACAGTCCTCTCCTGATCACACTCTTTCTTAGGGATGTAGATATTTCAGGTTTTCCCCTTCTTACTGAAAATTACAAAGAAGAAAAACTTGGGTTCTTTTAAAGAATCTAAATTTAGAGTCAGTTTTAATGGGCTGGGTTAAGTGTGGAAAGATGGCACAGGGTGAAAAGTAAGCATTTTGTTTTTGTGACAATAGACAATTGTCTGTGATTCCATCCTGATTTACATGACAAAGAAGTTTAGAGGTATGCAGCCAMCTATTTTTTCCCTGTATAAAGGGTCCAATAGTTATCAAGAGTCAAATTTACCTGGTCATACCTTTGACTCTGTGGCAGGAGCTGGCTGACAGACAATATCATAACCTCAGCTATTTTATCATTTGAGAAAATGCTRAGGGGATATTGAAAGTCAGGAATAGGGGCTGGCCACAAATCACTTCAGAAATGAAGCACTGATGCTGTTTTGAGGAAAATATCTTGAATGCTGGCATCCTGTATCTCCCTCATTTGGCTAGRAATCCTCAGTGTTTATTGAGGGTGAAATTCATCTGTGTGCTGTGAACTGTGTGCTCCAAAGAAAGCTTCAGCAAGTTTTTAATGTTGGGTATTTCATATGCTGCCTTTCCTGCATAAGGATGAATTTCTCCTTGAAATGAAATGAAGACTGAGAGCACATAAGGCAAAATAATGATGGGATGAAATAAAACTGGTCTGTCTGAAGAAATGGCACAGAAATCCAATTTGGGACAATAAAGTGGGCATAGATATTATTTTCCATTGTATGCTATTTCACACAAAGTATGGTTACAACAGGAAATCAATGGAAAATAAAAATTACTCTTAAGACAAACTGCTGAAATTCAGGAGKCTCTGCTTTCCCATTCAAATGGAAAGGTAAATGCAGCAGAGGGATAACAGATGGGCTTCATATCTTTAGATAGTGCATCAGCAGGTCTACAGCTATCTCCAACTTAATTCTTGTGGTTCTTTTGGTGGTGTGTGCCTGTCTGTATTCACCATAGGATGAGGACAATGTTCTTTATAAGTATTTTTTATTTTATTTCTAGCTGTAATTTCAGATCCTCTGAAGGCAATTCTGTTTCAGGGCATCAAATTTTTTCCGTATCTGTTTCAAGCTGATTCTTACACCATCACTGTACTGAATTGTCACCAGTGCTTGCCCTCTTTGTGTTGCCCCACACATCATGGGGCTGCCCTTAAACCAATTTGTGCCCCTGTGTCTGTTCAACTCCTCAGCTACAAATTGAGCATTGCTGTGAAATAGCTGTGGAAATCCAAATCTGCTTAGAGTATGAGATGTTAAGATCTCTTCTCTTAAACAGAAATGGCCTAAGTATTCTAATTTTTAAAAAGAAAATATGGTGAGTTTTTTGCAAATTAGAAATTGGGTTTGGGTCTTTATTGGTAGTTCCCAGGAAAGGACAATAAGATTCAAATGTCAGTGGAGCCTTGCTGCTAAACCCCAAAATTCATTGCAGATAAAAAGATATTGTTTAGTGTCTTTTTGCACAAAAGCACCAAAAAAACCCCCCAACCTTCAGGGAATTGAACCACATAAGAGAAAAACTAAAATTTAATTAATACCTAATACCTTCCTTTTGGCTCAAAGTACTCTTAAGAAGAATCTCCACAACTTTCCTTTCMCTGTCTCTATTTATTTGTATTTCTCTTGCATTTATGGTTTAAAAACCCAAACACTTTCTTTTTCCCCAGTTGCCTGTTTGAATCCCCAGTGGCCCATTCCCTGTGGTACAGTATCTCTCTTTAGCTGCTGGCTCTGTTTGAGAAACTTTTGTGGTTACCTTTGAAATATTGGAAAATAGGGGAAATCAGACTGAAAGTGTCTCAGTCTGAGTTACTGTGACTYCAGAGATCATTCAGCCATCTGGAGATGAGGAACTACTGGAATCTGAATCAGTTCATGAATTTTTTTCTCTATTCCAGCTTTTCTATTTAAGTCAAAGGAAATTTTGATTTTAAAGAAAACAAAGGTACAAACTTCATCCTGTTTTATTGAGCCAATTGCCTTTACTAAGCAATAATTGAATTTTCAAGGTTTTGGTTATAGTGATCAAGCTGTGCTTTTTGAGATGATTATTCAGTAAAAAGCTTTTTGAGCTTTCAAGATGCATGAAATTCTCCAAGCTGTAAACAACAACGTTTATGTAGAAGGTATGAAATGGAGATTTGTTATGGACAGTGACCCATACAATTATTCTCTTGCTTTATTTTGTCTCAGGAGTGCTTGGACTCATTCAGAAAGCATGTAAGAGTGTTAATTGTGTAGAAACTTGACTGAATAATAGAAAGACTTATTGAAAAGGTGCTCTTGTCAAATCAGTTTCTGGTCTAGAATTTTTCACTTGGCTATAAAACTGCCTGTTTATATCCAGTGGGATTTCTTTGGTTGATTCAGTTGCATTGTCTGCTTTGCTCTAGTGTTTCCACAAGCCTTGAGTCTCTCCTGGGATGGAAACCTGCCATTTTTGAGTCTGAGCACCCTGTTCTCAGCTGTGCTTGCTCAAGGAGGTGCACTTGAGTCTGGAGGGTGCTGGGTTGGCTTTTTGTATGTATGTGCATCAATAGGTGACCAGTAACAAATATCAGCTGAAGTGTGTGTGATCCAGAAATGCTTCTCAATTCCTATTTCCTAGCAAATGCACCACCTTTAAGTTAGACCTGGGGTATGAATTGTTCTGCTGTTTTCATGTAGAGGAAAAAGCAGATGTGTAAGAGGGGAAGTAGGTGTGGCCTGGGCAGCATGAAGTAACACAGAGGGCAYATGCTATGCCTCACCTGGAGAGAAGAGTTTGCCAACAGGCCTGCTGGAAATGCTTTTATTCTTGTAGAGAAAAGCTGTGTTAAAGAGAAGTCCCTTTTCTATAACTGAGTGGGTTGCTGAGAGCTTTGGTGCAGCTTTGCCARTCTGGTTCTCCAGTTCCTGTGATGCTGTGTCCCCATAGATGCAGGGAGACACAAATAATCGTGCTCTGCTCCTCTGGGCTGTCACTGCTGTGTGTCATCTGCTGCTCCAGGACCTGCTGGCAGTGCCTCTGCAGGATGAAGCAGTATTCTGCCACAGTTTTGTGAGGATTTCTTCAGTGAGTCACCAGGATGGCTCAGTATCACACTGCACTTGAAGTGTTTCACAGCTGCTCCTGTCAATAGAGGTTTCAGCATCAATTGACTGGATTTGGAGAAAAGACTTTTTTCCTTCTCTGAGCACTTARTGATATGATGTTCTTTTATCTCTCTTCCAAAACAGTACTGGTCTTGTGCTGCTGACTTTCTGAGGATGGGCTGGGCACAGGCACCATTATCAGCTGCTTGCTTTCTGCTGTAGTTTCTCCCTCCCCTCCCATTCAGTAGCTGTGATCCATATTACTTCAGTTGTATTGGACAGGACTTTTCTTATCTTGTGGCTTTTTTTTTAATTCCATGTTTATGGGGATATTAGCCCTTCACATTCCTGGATGACTCAAGTGGGTTTTTTTTTTTTTTCCCTTTTCCTACCCTCTCCAGGGAATTAATGAAGTCATGAAATGTAAGCAGTAATTAAGAGTCCTTGAGTTAGGATAGTTGTCTAGGGCTGTAACTCAAACCATGCTGGGTCTGGGGGAGTACAGAGCCATACTGAGCTGCTCCACAGTCAGAAAGGACTTTTTCAAACACAAAATGTTTCCTACACCTTGCAAGCAGCAGGTTTGATCTGAACTTGCAGCCCCTGGCTGCAGAAAACCCAATCTCCTGTATGAGCTATTTTGTGAGGGAACAAGTCTATTAACACTGGGCCTGTCCTAGAAATACCTAGGGATTTGCCTGGTGGGACTTTCTTTCCTGTGGATGATGATCTATTTTCACTGCATTTTCTGAAAGAAATAGTGTGCTTTCACATTGGATGTAGTAGTATTCTTATTTTACTGTGAGGGAGAAAAAAAGGAGAATTGATGTGAAGTATCTAATCCTATTCTGTTGCTTGTTTTAATTTTTTTTACACTTCTAATTTTATTTGCCCTAAAGTTAACAGTAGAATTATTTCTTTAGGGTGGATTCTACTTTTCTCACAGCAGCAGAGATTCTTGTGAGCAATTACTCGAGGCAGCAGTTAATTGTGGACACTTACTGGTCTGAGTAATGGAAATCCTAATAAATCAGGTGTCTTGTGTATGCAGTTTTATGGAGTATTACTAAGCAGAAATACCTTGTTCAGGAGATTTTTTTCCCTGGTACCCATGGGAGATGTCATTATAMTTGAATCCAGGTTTGTACATCATTGGAAGAGGAAAAATATTTCATCCCCAGTGCATATGTGTTGCCAGCAGCACCTGCAGCTTAAAGTAGAAAATGTGCATTTGAGTGGGGAATAAGAAACAATTTAACGGGAGTCTTTAGCTTTCTCTTCCTTATGGGCAGGTTTGGAGAAGCCCTTGCTCACTTATAGCACTGAAGCACTGTGATCTCCACACTTGTGAAGAGATGCTTGGGGATGGGAATTGAAATTTCCTTTTTCTTTATCTTTCTTAAGACTTTATCCAATGACTCGTGAGAGGCTGAAGGATTTCTCTTGAGCTCTGCTGAGGGCACTTGATGGAAGTGTAGAAGCTGAGAGTTGAATAATCCTGTCTGTCACCCTTGCTATGGCAAACTGTTCTGTGCAGGTTGTTTCTCCCAGCTATTTGCTCTGTACAGGCCAAATTRCTCTTTATGCTAAGAAAGATGGGCTGAAATGTAATAAATCCTTCTGAAAKCTGTGTGTGCTGCTGCAAGACCACAGCAACTGTACAAGATCACTACAAATCTGTTCCCATTTGCACTCTCAATAAGAGCTTCACCAGAATTTTTTTCTACTTGAGTTCTTCTATCAAACAGATTTGTTTTTTATTGGCCCCCTGAGGAACCAAAGGTGATATTAATGTGGCTATTAACTGTATCAGAGATGCCTCTGCTCTCTCCCAGCAGGTATTTTCATGTCAATACCCCTTACTTTGAAGGGATTAYAATTTGCTGAGATCTCCTCCTGTGGATTTTACTGAAAGTCCTGTGTCTCATTTTCCTACCTAGCATTTTTTGTCYATGCCATACTTTTTTATGATCACAAGAGTTCTCCCCCTTTGCTTCGTTTTAAAAAGTATCCTTTTCCTCATCCTATTGATGTTCTGGGGGTACCACTGAGAACCTGAACCTTCAACCAGTCTGGAAAGTGACTCCAGTCAGAGTGAAAAGACAAACAACTTTAATAAAAAACAATTATTTCCTGGTTTGGTTTTGCTGGGKTTTTTTKGGGTTTTTTTGCAGGTGACTTGTTACATTGAGGAGTGTGCAGCTATGTGATTATCCTTCCTCAGCAGTTATTTGTTCTTCCTCAGTATCTGACAGTATATTCTAAGAAGCTGGAATTTTTAACAGCTGAAGGGGGTGTGTGGGGACCTTGTGTTCCCACTGACACTGTCCTGGAGTGCTTGGCTGGGGGGACAAGGGCAGTGCAGGGAACTCTGCCTGAAATGTGCTGCCTGAAGCCACAGCTGGAGCTCTGAATCAATAGAAGAATTTAACAGGTGATAGCTGTTTGCTGTTTTACCAAAKAGAGCATTTCAAAACTGCTGACTTGACACAGCAGCTACATTTGGTGTGGAACTTCCAGGGAGTGTTTTGTTCCTGAACATCCTCAACTCTTCTGAAATGTTGTTGACCACAGCAGGGAGTTCTGTATTGACATTAAAGATAGATTTATTGCTCCTAAAGTTGTTCTTTCTTCCAGCTTATGGAGTCTTTGAGAGCTGAGATCCAATAATTCCTTGTAAATGGCTACCTCAGCTCTTGATTGAACTTCTTAAATATGATATATTACGAGCAGTAAGTGCAGGCATATCTCTCCTGTTGTTTCAGAGAAGTGCTATGTGGGTTATCTGCCTGACAGGAAATTGGAGAACCATAAAGGTATCAAAATCTAGTAAGATTATAGCTGGACTTAAYGTTAACTGCTGGAAATTCCCCTTTCCTTAATAGGGGATCATTCTATTGGGAGTGAAGATGTATATCAGAAACAATATTACTATAACGCCATTTTCAGGCTGCTATTAATGTAATAAAGATGTTGTGAAAGGCAGAAAGTTCCTTGCACGTCACATTGACCTTCATGTTCAGCCTGGTTGTGGCAACAACCTGCAGCTCCTTGGCAGTTTGCTCAAATATCCTTTACTTTACTCCAGGAGTGTGTTCTTGTACTTTGTGCATGCTACACCTAGTCCTTTGTGCAGCTTTGTCCTGGACATTCAGATCTAAGTGCATGCTGCTGGTCCTGTCCAGATTTGGTGACTTTTGGTGTTCTGTGTCAGTGCAGGGCAGCCTGCTCCAGAGCAGAGTGAAGAAACTCTTCCTCGTGTTCAGGTGGAATTTTCTGAAAGTTGTGTTTGAAAAAGATTTCTCAGTTAATAATTTATCTGTGTGATAGTTKAGCTGTGTGAAACTTGGAGAACCACTTTGGAAGGAAAAAGAAGGGAGGAWTCTAYTTTGTTTCCATGTCAAGGTTTTCAGCTCAGGACTTTGAGAACACCACACCCATGGTTTCAGGACAGGCTGCCTTCCTTCCACAGAGATCTTGGTGTCAGTTATTATGCACAGAAAACTAAATTTCAAAAGCTATCATGTAGGCTTATTACAGGTAAACCCCAGCATTTTCTTGCCTCCTGTTTGCCACATTTGATTTTTTTTTTTTCTTTGGCAAAAACTTGGTGAATTTTTGTATTTTCCTTTCAGTCTCTAGCCATCAGTGTACCTTGTTCCAGCCCAGTCCCTGTTTCTCTTGACTGTGCTGTATCAATCAAAGCTTTTTATGTATCTGAAGGTTTGAATTTTGTTCTGTTTTTGTCTTTTTAAAGTGTAAAATTATTTGAAAAGTGAAGAGGAAAGAAACATTGCTGTTGTGTGAATGTTATTTTGTTCTAAAGTAGGAAAAACGTGGAAATGAAGCCCTGCATAGTTGCAAGGCAAATGKAAAGGGAATGTGCCCTTTTATTTTTAAATTCATTTTGTTTTCACAGAAAAACTGGGCCTAGTCTGTGTAGACAATTACAGTAGATGTGTTTCCAGAAGCAGAGAAATCTTTTGAGTGCCTCCAGTCTTTTCCATTTTTCATTACAATCACTACATTTTCTTCTTAAAATGCAAGCATGTCAAGGGAGGCATGGCTGGCAAGATAAAATGATTATGGGATAATTTGTGTTTTCCAGACCAAACAAAATCAATCATTATTGTTTAGGGACAAGATGCATTAAATAGYTGAGTGATGTTTCTGAACTTTTACAAAATGTTTTTATCAGGACAGATAAGGRAGAAGGCTGTTGAACAGCCTGAGGTGGTGCTTGTAGTTTTCARATTTCCACACTAATTTGAACCATATTTATAGAGGGAGCCATCTGTGCTGGGTTTGTGGTTAAAAAATAAAAGATCAAACCTGACAATATTGAAATTCACTCCAGTTTTACTACATAATCTTGTCAGACTAGAAGTGTTTATGCTTGCATATTTGAAATATGAATAATCTTTAATGGAAACATAGATGTGCTAGAAAAGAAGTCCCCACTCTGTTTCTTTTCCATGAAGTGGAGATCAACTGATTTCACTGATTGACCATGGCATGTGTGGTGAGGTTGGGGGAAAAGCAGAAGCTGGGAAAATTGGCTGTCTCATGTGTGTCCTTAGGAACAAGGGTTTAGTGTGACAGCTAACACTGAGACAGTTGAATCTACTGAAAGCAAAAAAGGAAGTTGTGATTTTTATTTTGAAAAGGGAGGATGGAAGACTGTGTGCTACCCATATTACTGAGGGCTGAGGTGTGGTGAGGCACAGGTGGAGATTTCCAAGCTGACTGGTGAAACTGGCCAACAAGTGCTTTTAGGATTAGTAGCTTTTTAGAAACAAAATCCCTTTAATACTGTTAATCTCAATGGGGACTGATTCCAAGCTTCTCAGCTATGTGGAAATACTATGTTTTGCCAATCCAAAGCAAATGAAAACAAAACCACATTTCCTGAGACTGATGTTTTCTGCGTTGGTTGATCAGATATGAACTTCTTTCTAGCTAAAAATKCTAATAATGAATTCACTCTAAAGCATATTTACCTATGACCAGATTGACAGCTGGGGCTTGCAAAAAAGATCAGCCTTTTAGGAATGGAATGCATTTTAATTTGTCTTATGCAAAGCCAGCAAGGTATTTGTCTACAAAACAAGTGTAAGTTCTTTAAAACAGTAAAAGGGTTCCTGTTTCAAGAAGTGAATAAAAAAAGCATTCTTCCAGACCATGTTTTATTAGATGAGAACCTAGGGGTGCAGAAAACCATGGTTCAGAGGGGATTTACACTCCACTGCTCACCTGCTACTTCCTCACCTACAAGGGACCTCAAAGAGCCTCCATGGCTCCTTTGCTCTTCTTTTACCCTTGACTGCTGTTTCTCTTTTCAGCTGTTTTTCTGTTATGTCTTGGAAAATCAGGTACTACTTATCAAAGCAATAACAGTTAAAACAAAAAAATTATTCTTTTGTTGCTCTTTTTGTAACTTGTCTATTAAAAAAAACAAACCCTGAAATGTAATAGTAAAGGATTATATTCCTGTCTTTYGTTCATATTCCCTTCTGCATTGCTGCTTTCATCCTGTGAAAATTTTGCAGGCTGTCCATCCCATCCCTTCCTCTCACAGCTAAAACACAGGACCTGGAGAGCAGCAAAGCCACCAAAATGTGCATTTTTCTTGGAGAATGAGAGGTTGACACCAGGGTTTGCTTTGGTGGTTCAGCCTGTCTGATAAATTGATGCCTTTGCCTGTTGCCACCCTGGGGATGTGCAAAATTTGAGGGCAAGTTATAGAAGAGYAACCAGAAAGATTAAGTGACTGGAGGGATCTGATTTATCAGGTRAAAGTAAGGTATATTTAGACTGGATATGCAAATAGAGCAGGGGATGTGATAACTATCTTGAAATACTTAGTAAAGACTAATGATGGTGAAAAATTACTATGGAGAGGAACAGAGGGGTATAACAGAGAAWAATGGGTTGAAATTAAGAAAAATAAAACATGGGCTCAATTCCATGATAAAGCTTCATGACACTAAATTGAGAATGCAGGAGAGGAAGAAGCAGTGAAAGACCCATCACTTAAGACAGTTTAAATTCAGACATGAAAAAGCAGTAGAAAGAGTACTCTGGAGGGCAATCCTTCACTGGCATGGGGATARAGTGGATGTTCTCTTCCATCCCTAATTTCTGCTACTCTGTAGTGCTGTGATTAGGTGATAATTTTTTTTTCTTTGTGCAGACCCAAGATGCTACTTAATATTTTAAGGGAGCTTTTAAAATAATCTGTAGTAGCACTGAGAGTTAGCTTTATCAAATAAATTGAAATACAGCATTATAAACCCTAGGTCCATCCCAGGGAACGCTGAAGGATTTGAAATATAAAATAATAAGGAAAAATTTTATGACAAAATACTTCATGTGGCTTCCTCCCAGGCATTCTGAAGTCTTGTGTCAGCTCTAAAGAAATGGGATAAGCTCTGCTGACATCTCTTCCTTTGTGAGCTCTGTTAAAGTTAACTGACTGCCCTTCATTCCTTCACCAGAGGAGCAAAATGTCAAAAATGTGTTAAATGGAAACTTGAGCCCACACAGTTGCTCTCTCTGGTGCACTGTTGAAAAGAAGCAAAGAAGAAAGTTGAACAGWTTTTAAAAATGGTCCTTTCTGACCTTTACAAAAGTACTGAATTTAATCCCTTTAGCCCTAAAGATCCTGCTGGTGAAAAGGATTAGTAAGAGAGAAGAATAAAAATTTCCGTGTGTCAGAATTGGTCAAGTTTTTGTGACCCAGTGCTTGTAGCTCATTTGTTCAGTCTCTTTTCTTCAGAGGGTTTTATTTTGTGATAGGTTTTAGACTGATATCTGAAAATTGCRGGTCACTGTTTTGTGTAAGAAGCAAAACCTTTTAAAAGGGCTGGAGACAAAAAAAGCCACAAACCCAAACAATAAAACCACAACAGACTTCCCTCTGCAGTCTGTGCCCACGTTGGTCTGCCTGAATTTGAGCTCTGTGATTATCTAGGCATGTATTAATAACCCTTTTCTCTGTTTTTTCTGAACTGGTTAAAGGTAAAAATKAGCTTCAGGGACTACTTGTCCACAGGAATCCAGTGAAAACTGAAATGGTTTTACAAAGGAGCAGATGTCAGGTGAGAACAAAGTGTTTCCACCTACACCTATCAACAACCACACAGAAATATTTGCAACTGAGCCAGTTCCCAGTGCTCTGCTCAGATTCATAGACCTCACTTTCAAGGAGGCAAATTAGTGGGTCTAAGGGCTAATATTTACTGTATTGCTTTTGGTTCCAATTGGAACAGTCTTAGACATCTCAATTCTTTGTAACACATCCTGCACAGTGGTGTTGGAGATGAGTACAGTCCCTGTTTTTTTTTTTCTTTTGTGAAAGAAATTTTTTTATCTTAAAAGAAGATATTTTTATCCAGCTAGGGGCTGCAGCCTGGAATTGCATTTAACAATTTGCACAGATTTACACTTAAGTGCCACTCTGAGGAGAGGCACTAATGGCTGGATGCAATTGCAGGGGTGCAGACTCATTTTGAGAGGCTGGAGAAGGCTGGAAATTCCAGTGATGTTGTGTTCACTCAGACCATTAGCCCAACAAATGGAATTGCCTTGGCACCTCTGAAGTTAATGAGGGTTTTGCCATTTCCTTTTAGATGAATGCAACCCATAAGGAATAATACATGTGTTTCTGGAGTAACTTATTTGTGTGTTTGTTTGAAAGTTATTTATTTGTGTATTTATGTTGTTCATGTTGGACAACATGGAGCACAGAGAGGTAGTAAAAGTGAGGGGAGGTGTGAGGGTAAATGAAAAAAGAGGAGGGGGATAATAAGTTAGGTTTGTTTGCATGTGTGTGGCAGCTGTGGAGATAGCAGTGTGATTTAATAACCCCACAGTGAGCCATGTGTGGCTCCCCTATTGCACACTGATATAATAATGCAATGGGAACTCGATTTATTTGCTGTGTCATATATTGTAGGAATGAGCTGCTCAGAAGTGAACAGCTGAAAAGTGTCKCTGTAACAAATGGTGAGGGGAGAAAACAGAGGAGGAACAGCAGAAAGGAATGGCTGCTGTCCTGCTGTCCCTGGTGAGCTGATAGATGTTATTCTGAGTAACTGCACTGTGAAAGCAGAGTCTCCAGTAATGACAACGTGCAGCTCAGTTGTGTCCTGTTATCTGTAATGGCTTGCTATAAACCAGAACAACATCCTGCACATCTTTCAAGGGAAAGAACAGTGGGGTAATGYCACATTCTCAGATTGTTTTAAATAGGTTTGGAATTATTCTGTTGAAGCTCCAAATGAGCACAGATTTGCATAAGGGTTTAGCCTGATTTAAATGCAATTCACGTTGTTTAAAATGCCCACAGTCCCCTTTATAATCCCTAATTTGTTTCCTACTGGGTCATCACTAAGTTTAGCCTGATCGAATCTGTTTCACAGTGACATCTGCAGCTGCACAGCCACCTGCCCCTCTGCATGTTTTCACTTGTTCAAGGTGATGGCTGCAAATAAAAGAATTACAAGTTTGGGCATAGACCTCTCACGTAGCCATTGATGAGGAACTGCAGGTTTCTAGAATCAGAATTTTTCTCCTGTGAGTTTCAGTCCCTATATAGGATGAGATCCTGTTAGCTTCTCCTTTACTTTTGTCTCCAGTGAATTGGATTGCTGCATGAGTTACACAAAAAATGATAACCCCAGCCAAACACATAACTTGATGTTCTAGGAGCACTTACAGCTGAGTGGGAAGGAGGTAACTGCAATTGAGTAAATTTGCAGGCAGCAGTTCCTGAGTCCACTCTGAAGCTTGGATGCTTTTACTGCTTTTGAGATGCAAAGTGGTTTAGGATGAAAACCTATTGATACATTCCGAAGAGGAAAGGAATTCACCTTCAAGGTATTCTATTGCATTTTAAAAAAAGTTCTGAGTGCCCATGAAGTGGCCACTTTTGAGGGGGTGAAGTGGGTGCCCCTKGATGCTGCAATAGGCAGCAGCTGKGTGCCTTCCAGGCATCTCAGGGATGCACTGTTAATAGGAGTGATGTACAGGAGAAATGGGAAGATGTGTTGTTGCCCTGAACTGGGAGGGAATGAATCTTGGAAGGAGAGGCAAAATCAGTGCCTGGAGGGGGGGGTGGGTGTGTTAAAGGAAGCAGCAATTATGCCCTTAAGATGAGATGTGTCTGCTTCTGGATTTTTGCTTTACAGCTCCTGCAGTAATAGTTTCAAATGATGTTCTTATTTTTTTTTCCTAATGCCTTTGCTTTTTAGTTTTATTTTTAACTTAGTGAAACTTTTTCAGTCCTAGGTTTCTAGCTATAGGACARCCAAAGTCAGATACTAGTTCAGTGTCAGTGTACCTGAAATCTAACTAAAAATTCTATCTTTTTAGGCTATTTTTATTCATTTCTGATAGAACTTTACAGCTTTACKTTTCCTCTGTTACTGAACATCAAATAGACATTTTAATTGGGTTGTCTGCAATGACATATGATCAAATTGTTCCTTTACTACTCTTCTGTGTGTTGAGAAACCTCTGTCATTAGCATCATTTCAAGGAATACTTAATCAAGAAAGTAATTTCCTGGATCATGATTCTATTATGGATTTGATGAGTTTGATGTAATCCACTTGATGTGCATTGGAATATCTGTGAGACCTCACCAGTCTCCTGGATCTGCTCTTAGGAAAGCTTTCCAACTCAGTGTGCACATCCTCAGTTTTATCAAGTTGAATTTACTTGTCTTTTATTACTTCTGCAATCTTAATTCACATCTCCAGCTTTTAAAGCAAGATTCCCCCCCCAGAGTTTAAATCAGGAAATAATTTGCATTTCTTGTTTTCTCTTGAATCAATCTATAGCTGATTCATTGATAGAATTTTACTTTTTGCATTTTGGATTTAATTTATTGTTAGCCTATCCCCAGTGTCCTGTGTCTTGGTTAACTTCAAAATACCTATGCTTTTATGTTTATTTCATTTTGTAATGGCTGAAGATCATCTCACAGGTGAAGTGTGGTGGTTGATGCATGTGATATTTGATGTTAGAAAGGAATGATTGAGTTTGGGTTTTGCATGCCCATGAAAGTCTGGTTAATTGAATGTTATATGGGTTAGGTGTAACTTTTCCCAGAATAATTGCCATGGTTATCTTTTTTTTGTAATGTACACTTCAGTTATCTCTAGAAGGCAGCTGATGCCAGCTTGGTTCAGACAAGAGATGTGGGATGAAATGTGTTGTCAAAACAAAGCCAAAAAAGGCCAAAACCCCATGGCAAACAGAAGTAAGGAGAAAATGGAGCAGCAAAAGAAAGAACCTCCAGAGAGAGTGAGGGCACACTGCACTGCAGTCTCAGAAAAGACTTAAAGAACAAGAAGCATTGACCCAAGRTAGCAAGTTAGGAGAGACAGATGGTTCAGGCTCTTGAGAGAATAGATCTAGCTGACATAAAAAATGGAAATCAGGTTTGCCAGGTGTAATAGGATGATCAAACTGAGAATTGATTAAAAGGTTGTCAAAGAAGTGTTGATGAATGGTAGAGAACCMAATTTTTCAAGCATTGGTGCTGATAAATGAAGAAAACGAGCAGAGTAGATAGAAGAGCTATAGAAAATTCTGACTGGATTATTTAATTGAATTGTTTCACTGCTCTTGTTTTCATGCCAGCACTTCAGTACAGTCATTTTAAAACTTTAGATCTGAGATAAACAAAAAATATTAGGGCAACAGCAGCATAGTGAGCATGTAGGCAGCTAGGACTTGTGCAAAACTCAGTGCAGCAAAGAAGGTGGAGAACACTGACAAATGCAAATTTTTTTCTGTATTTTATTTTATTTGAAGTTCTTGTTGTGGTGATCTCTTGCAATGTGTGGTTATGTCTATGCAACTTTCCCTTGAATCTACAGCCTTCCTTTGACYTGACTCAATTTTATCCCTAGAATGGCTGTAATTAAAGTGTCCACAAGRATTTAAAGAGATAACACAAAAGTTKWGATCTGCTTAGGGCAGAAGAATAAATTAACTCTGTGGCTGCCTGACCCACTTCTTAGGATAGCAATGGAGTCTAAACTTCATTCTCTAGGACTGCTTGAAAAGGTCTCCTCTCTGTTATGTGTAAGTAGATTTGGCTTTTTCTCCCCCTCCCTTAAACTGTCTAATTGTCCAAAAGTGATTAGAAATAAATCTCTATATAATAACAGTAAATGAATCATGAATTGGGGTGGAAATCCAACTAACAGAGTTAGTAAATGAAGCTAAAAGCTCGACTTGTATAACAAAGAGACAAAAAAAGGATAGGACACTAATAAAATTGGGAGAAGCTAATGCTCTTTAAAAAAAGAATTTCCATGAAGCTCTTTGAGAGGTATGACCATGACTTTCTAACTATTTTTTAAATTTTATTAGTTAAAAAAAGTTCACCTGCTTTGCTTTTCCTGTTGATGATCTTACAGCAGCAGCTTGAAAGCTTTCAGAAGTGCTTTTACATTCCTGTATCAAAGAAGGTTTTCAAGTCAGTGAAAAATACTTTCCTGCCACAGGTAGTGGTTACAAGAAAAAAATTTCAAAAGAAAAGATGTGGGAAAAAGATGGAAGCTTGCCCTTGAGTATATTTTTGAGTGTATTCCCTTTCCTCATTCGGGAGCAATTGATGACAGAGATGGCAATAGAAGAACGAGGACTTGTGCTATGTGATTGAACTGAACATTATCCACACAGATCTAAAACCTTCAGATCTGTAGCTTKTATTTGGATGAAAAAGTCTTTAGAAAAGCAATATTTTGGGGTTTTTAGGAAACCTTTGTCATTAAGACAAATTTGGAAAACTGAATTGGGGAAAACAAATTTTTTTTCCATATTGAAGGGCATTTTCTTTACTTAAAATGACAGAAAACTTTGGAAAGCAAAAAGTGAAATACCTGAGTTTACTGATCTTGCTTAGTAGTAGATAGAATCAGAACACTAGAGGAGAAAAGTAAAAAAAATATCTAAGGACACTTAAAATTTTTGAGAAGTAGCTGGAGGCCTGAACTGGCACAAATTCTGGTTCAATGGATTTTAAACAGAAAATGATTAAAAATGAACATTAAAGAGGGAAGGGGGGCAATTTTTTTGCAATTCCAGGAAATTAAAAAATAAATTTTAAAGYTCAAGAATATAGAATTTTTTAAGTGAAAGAATGTAGATTTAAAGCAAATAGAAGGGAAGAAAAAAACTTTAAAAATATTTAAGTCGCAGTAATGTGGAGCAGAGATAAATTGCATGAGCCATTCCTTGTCTCTCTCTCTCAAGTGCACCTTCATCCAAAGTGCCCTTCCCTCTGCCCCTGCCACATGAAAAGGTCCCCACTCTGCTGCATTCCCTTGTCCATAAGTATGGATTTGCTGCTTAAAGTGAGAGATGGCCCTTTCACATCAATAGATGCAATAATAGGAGCACGTATAAGAATTAATGGATGCCTGTCATAAATCAGAGGGACTTATGTGCTTATAATTTACTTGTGAAAGGTTTGACTCCATGTGCCATGGAATAATAATTGCAGAGGCCGTAAATAATGGAGTGCACTGGGAAATTGTACCAAGGTTTAATTATTACATCACTGATGCAAAACACCAGGAAATGCTCATTTTCAGGGTGCTGAGGCTAAAGAGTTAAATCTGTGTGCACTTTTTTTTTGGTACAGAGATCTAGGTGCTTTGAGACTTAGATTAAAAAAAATACTTTTCTAATCAATTTCTGTGATTGGAATAATAAATTAGATGCTTTTGTGAAAAGGAGTAAGGAGGTTGGCACAGCTGGATGCTGGGTAGCAAGTTTGTGGACAGGGAGCTCAAGCATTTGGGTCATGAAAGCCTCTTGGGTCTTGTAAGGAAAATAAAAAACACAAATATAAAAAATGGACCCCCAAATACACCTTTATAATGAGCTCCTCAAATACCACTCTGAAAAAGTCCTTGAAAAGATTTGCATTTGCTTTCTTAGTAGAAGACCACTTTCCCTCAGTCTCTGGAGGACATTCAAGTGTTATTGARCTGGGTTTGTCACAGAGATAAAAGCTGACTGGGAAGTGCAGTCAGCAGAGGAGCAGCAGTGCCAGGTGTAATGTGGTATTGACAGAAGGCCTGGACTTGGCTCACAGCACACGCTTCCCTGGTTTGCTTCAGTGAAGTTACTCTCACTCAGTRTGGCCTCCACAACTCCCTTTTCTCTTTTAACTGCAAACACCAGAGCTGAATTCATCAAGAGTCACTTTGGGTTACAGCACAAGAGATCTTAATGTCCTTTTCCCTTTGCCTTTCTACACCAGTCTRTGAACAAGGTCTGTTATGCTCTCACTGCCAATTGTTATTGAGTTTGAATTTTCTTAAAAACATTTTTTTTGAATGGACACTTATTTTCACTCAAATCTTTTCTACTTGGATTACTTTTCCTTGTCCTTGCTGAACTTTCTCTTCACCCTTTGTTATCATGCATTCCATTCTCTTGGTCTTCTCATCACTTCATTATTTCCTTTCAGCCTCCTGTTCATGTTGAGTAATGTGTTTTTTCTCTGTAAGAAGAGGGTGCATGAGACTTCTTTTATGTGAAAATGAAATCCTCAGATCAGCTTCCTCCATCTATCTCTGATTTCTTCTTCATTATCAAAGTGCAGTGGCAAGTAATACCTCAAATATGATAGTTGGCCCCTGGAGACCATGACCATGGTGCAAGCCATGTTTTTTATATTAGAASCAGTCCCCTTAATCCCTCACTTATACCCACCTTTTTAAGGAAATTAATTTCACATGATTATGCTAATATTTTCTTAATGAATTAGAAAAGAAACCTGTGCAGAACATTAATGAATCATTTTAACCATCCCTGCTGTGAGATTTCAAGATCAGTCTTTCTGTAAAAGTGTATGAATATTAATATGCACCCTGGTAATTGGTACAAAGTTAATTACTGCAATTCTGCTGTAGGAGAAAAAAATAAATCTATGTAATATGCAGTAAAAGCTAATTATTAAGATGGAAATCTTGAAGATAAAAKGCTGACCCATATACATGAAGTGAGGTTAAAAAACAAGTTTGATGTAATAATCAAATATTTTAAAGAAAATAGAATTTGGCTATTAATTTCATTCAACTCATGCAAAGAAATRGTCTGTGTAATTTAGCCACTGTCTTTATTTCAGTGGGATTTGCCTCAAATTTGAAATCAAGAGGCTTGAGATCTGTTTCTTCTATTATCTACGGGCATTATGTGTTCACATGACAACATCTGACTGTGGAAATGAGAACTAGCAAATAAATCTATACTATAAAATTTTAATACAGGTTTGTTTGTTAATGTTTGGGTCTAGAAAGGAGATCTTAAACTGCCAGAGTTTCTGAAAAAATGAGTAGTCAATGCCTCCTAAAGACATTGAAGTGGTTTCTGACTTAGCACTCATATAAATGTGTACTTTATTTGATTGYTGATTCTTCTGKGCTGCCTGGAACAAGGATGACTTCTCATCTCAGTGGAACTCCAGCCCAAGTAGTCATTTCTGTCTTCTGTGTTATAAAAATTCACCCTCCTTTCCTGGTGTGGGTAGGGGACAAACTGTTATCCTGATGTCCAAATTCTGTCAGCAGCTTCAGGGCAGAGCTCTGAAACCCCAGTCACCTGCTCTGCCTCTGTGCCTGCTTTTTTGTTTCATGGGTCTCAGGTGTGCCTTGGCTGCCCTCAGGAAAAATTGTATTTTTAAGGATATTTTAAAGAGTGCTTTTCATCTCACATGGAAATGAATGTGAAATGCTTTTACACCTGACATTATAAACCTTAGTTTCGTTGTTCAGATTGCTGTTTTGAGTGTGTTATTACTTGACATAATCTTTGTGTGTCTCACAAAAAACTTGATCCTTACAATGATATAACTCTACACTCATTTCATTTTACTTCCTACTAATCAGGTAAAACCTCCTTCTGGTGAAACAGGAGTAACATGCAGTCACACACACAACCAGAAATTATCTACAAAATTGTTACCCAGGAGTGTAAGAAGCTCTTTTTTTTTTTTCTAACATTTATTATATTTCTGTCTAACCTGATATTGGTGCAGATCTTCAGTGGGAGTTTTTGTCTTGAGAATGCATTAGATAGTAATTATTAACCAGTCCAAATTGATGAAGATGCTCCCTTTTCATCTAAAGATTGTGTATTATCTACTCCCACTAGGGTGATACTTAGCCTTCTTTTAACTAGGGCTTTTTCATTGTGCCAAGTCTACAATTTTCACATTACTGTATAGTCTGTAATTGAAAAGGAATAATCCTTTATTAATTTTCTGTTATGGAAAAATCAACACAAGAAAATCAACACAAAAGTATATGAATACCAATAGGGAAATAAAAGCTTTCTRAAAGCTTTCTTCAGCATACTGAGAATAAATTGGAATAATATCCCCTAAGCAACTTAATATTGAATTGTCAGGTAGTAATATAATGGTGGCTTAAGTGATTTAAAAGTTTCATTTATTAAAGATTTTTTTTTGCTATGTAGTTACCACAGAAATAAAGTGGACAAATGTTATTTTCCTTCATATGAGAAAAATATAACTGAGTGCTAGAAACATGAATTAATGGAAATATCCTTTTTTCTGTGTTTGTATGCTATCTGCTAATACTGCACTTTTTGTACAGTGTGTGTTTTCTTTTTGATCATCATTTACTTGCAAGGCTTTTAGTTCTGATTAATATAAAACAGGAGAATCCRTGATGTTCTTAGGTACCAGCAAATTGTTCAATTATGAAAATCACTTGTTTTAAAGGTATGTGACAGAAATAAATCTTCCTGACTTTAGCAAACAATAATAACATGTTAGCTGAGAAAAAAATTGACTTGTCTGAGGAAATTGTGAAATCTGGATTAAAAGCATTTCAAAGGATTCTAAGAGAAGGAAATGGGCTATCTGTTTAACACAGTCATTAATCATCCAGGAGGAAGAAAAGCAGTTTAATGACACAAATTACATATTAATCACGTGCTTGTTCTTTGAAAACCAAGGTGAGAGGTAGCACAGGCTRGAAATAGAAATATGCATTTGAACTTTAGGATGACTTTGGTTACATTCCTGTAATCCTGGAAGTTACTTCCTAGGACAGTGTGGAAACACTGCAAGATAAAGATTAGCAAAAAATACACCATTAATCTCAAAAACTGAAATATGTTCTGAAATGGAAAGAGAATTCTGAACTGTGGATTTTAATTTTGGCAGTCAAGTATGTGATTTAGAGCTTTTCATGGCTGGATGCATTGATTTCAAATTAGATGATGCTGAGTGCACCATACTGAAGAGACCCAACCAATAAAAGAGTGGAGTTGGTGCAACWTAACTTCTAACAGTAACAGCAGAGCAGGGAGTGTGCAACTACTTCAGTGAAATAYTTGCTGGCAGCTTGTAAGTCCAATTAATTACTCTATGAAAAATTGCCAATATTTTTGCGTTATCCATTGGAGGCTTCTGCAGTTTGTTCAGAGGCGATTTGCAAACAGAAAAGGAGCTGRAATCCCATTGGTGCAATTTTCATTATAAATGATTCATTCAATCCTGGCATAGACAAGTAACACAGGATACACAAAAGTGCTTTGAAATTCATGCAAGGAGCAATGCAAAGATTCAGCAAAGAGGAGCTGGTGCCAGGTTTAGGATGTGGTGAGCAGTAGCTGCAGTGAGGCCACACAGAGCCCCCCACCTGACCTCCAGCCAACATCAAGGTTTCACCTGGGGAAGTTTTTACTGAYACAATGAGAGAGAAAATGCTTGGGGTGGCTTTTAAACTCAGAATACCKTTTCCTTATCTCTTTAAAGACCAGACCATGAATGGTATGAAACAGATCTTAGCAAAAACATCATCTCTGGCTATGTCTCCTTCTGTGCAGAACATCAAAAGTAGAGCAGAAGGCTATGTAAAAATGTGGTTTGTGTAAGCTGGTTTGTCTTGACATCAGGCAGGTGCATTTTTGATTGTTAAGGTAATTTCCCCTTTGATCTTAAACTGGTTGTATCCAGCATATCACAGCCACATGGTAGTTTGTGTCTCTGAAACACAGTGTTACAACAATTTGTCACTCTGCCTGCTTKGGACATTCCTGCTCTGGGGCTCTGACAGACTTATTGAAAAAACCCAACAACATAACCCAAAACCATAAAGGTGAGTGTGAATCTTAGAGGAAATCAAATAAATATGTCTCAAACTCTCAAAAGAGAGGCAGGCAAACAGAGCCAGGGACTSTGGTAATAGGATCCATGGCAGAGCKAAGTAATCAACTGAGGCAAATATTGTTGCAGCCTGTCAGCTCATACAGAGATAGTTATGATTACTGTCTTGTATATTCCTGAGCACAGAGAATAAAATCAGACACAGGAATCTTTCCTTTCATGGAGRGATGCTTTTCTTATGCTGAATTGACACTGGGGTTGCATAAGCACAATAATATTCCTATTTYCTATTTATTCCAGAKACACAGGAGTTCTGTTKTGTGTGGGAATAGATGTTTCTCARTAGAATTGACTGTAAAAGACAAATAAAATCTTCAGCTTAGATGAAAAGGGGAGCAAATGTCTTGTATAGCTTGTAAAGTCCTGTGGCTTGAAATATAATATAGTTGTCCTTTTCTGTTGGTGGGCAGGACAAAGTGCAACTCTCTATGGAAAAAGACCTTCYAGAGGTGAGAGCTTTTTACCAAGATTGATTTCAAAAATGGGGAAAAAAAAGCCCTGAGAGGGTGAAATGGGAAGTGACCCACATGTAACTGGGTTGGAGCATTTCAAGTCTTTAAAAATCTGTTTTATTTCAAGAGACATGATCAATAAAACAACATTATTTTGCCTACCAGAGTGGGTCATCCCATCCAAGGCAGGCTGAGTGATGGAGTTTGTGTTTGCAATGGATGYTTGGGAAGACCTTGGCCTGCAGTTCCCATTTCCTAGAAGAAAGCAGAGCCCCCAGAAGGGAGTGACAAACACTAAATGAGRAATATCCATGGGAAGCAGGTTTCTCTGCCATGAGCATACCTAGCAGATATGTTTAGCATAAGCTCTTCCTACCAGAGGCTCTAGAAATTTTACTGTGAAATTTAGCAGAAGGAAGATAAGCCTGGTACTGTGAATACTTGAAGATACCAGTAAATAGGCAAGGAGGAGTTTTATATATGCTGACTTGAAGCTAATATATCAAATAATTCTAATAGTTTGTATTAGGTTTGGAAACATTTGTAGGAGTACTGTGTTGTTATTATAAATATTCTTGATATTCTTGGCTGCACTTTTCCTCTTCCCTCTCTGTCTTGTTATCAAAATGCAGCTAACAGTATTGGTTGACAGTCAGACTATCACATATTGAATTTTTCTTGCTTTGTTTGTATTCCAAAATTTATTCTCTGTATGTGGTATTGTGACCAGTCCTAACATGTTGTTCTGTTTTTTTTTGAGAATAGATACCCTTACTGGAGCATGATAAGGGCCAAGAAAATCCTGAACTAGCAGAAATTGGTGCAGTTACTTTTAAAGCCAGTGGAGTTCTGCCAGCTGACACCATCTGATGATCTGACTTTGTGTCTTTTAACCTCTGGGTTTTTKGTTKTTTTTTTTTTTTTTTACAGTTTAAATAAGTCTTACATGTTAGGCCAGCTCAGCATTTTCGTTTTCCCTCAATAAGAAATCATCTTTTAAAGGATCTTTGAGATCCTTTAAAYAGCTTTCACATTTATGTTCTTCAGAGGCTGTGAGGTTTTGATGTCAGATGGTGCCAGGGCAGTAACAGTGTCCCAGTAACAGCACCCTGTGTGTCCAGGATGCTGAGTGTCAGAGAGATGTCACAGGACCTTTCAAACCCCTTTTGGGTAGGGTATGGGCAGATTGGTTGTTTGCTTCTAAATTAATTTGCACTGAACTGTGTTCTTCTGTTGAAGCRTTTACTGAGGCACTTACAATCTCCTTGGCTCTTAKCATTTCATCWGTAGYTCATGCAGCTTTGGGATGAGCTCTCCAGCAGTGGGGTTCATGCMTTCTTACCTCTGCTTGTGCCAGCTRTAGTATTTTCTTGTTAACTTCAGTYAAACTTRGTTTCATATTTAWAGACTAGTGGTCTYAGCCCYAACTACTGTGAAACCAACACAAATCCTGTTCCAGGTGGAGCCAGTATTCACAATGCTTAAATTCAAGGGTTTCCTAGAGTACACARTTTGTCTTCCCAAGTTCTGTTAGTCAGAAAAGAGACCAAGTCTTTTTGGAATGCATTTCAGAGTAAAAGCTTCAAAGAGCTCTTATCCATGTCCTGTGTAGAAGTCTGTTTTTCTCCATTGGATATAAGGAATAGGAAGAGCAGTTTTCTTGTGCAGGCTGTATGAGCCACTCTGCCTGACTCAGAAAAAGTGGGTTTGTARGGACGATATTTTCTGTAATTGTTTTTTTCCTCTTAAATCTTGGATGAATCCATTGCACTGATGATGGGAGTGTATTTCAGGCTATTGATTCCCATGTCCCAATTACACTGTCCATTTTCCTGRTAGCCAGCCTGAATGTTTTCCTTCTGTGGCCCGAGCTGTTGCTTCCACGTGATCTGTAATGAAGATGTAGGGCACACTGCTACACTGCTTTATCTTATAATAGCATGGTATCAGTGCTGTTTATCACCCATGGTTAGTCCTTTCCCAAAATTCTRTGGGCAAGCAACTCTTCTCCATCAACTGTTTGTAGATGCATATTTCTCTGAAGTTTTTTGTGTTTGAAGTTTTTAGTGCACTGTGTAGTTTATTTTTGATGCTTTCTCTAATATGTCAGTTTTCTGGTTTTTCTCTTCAGCTTTTCATGCTTACAGTCCATGTGAGTTCATGCCAATTCTTTGGCACTTTAAGTGATGTGGCCTGTTAGGGTTTTTWTATTATTATTACTTTCTAGACTTTTCAAGTGATTCCTGGACTTACCACTGTCCTTCTGAATTGCTAATGCATGAATTCCTGCTCTTGAGACATTGCCTGTCATGAAAATTGTCCTAATTAACCTGGTGGTTCCCAATTTGCTAAGCAATCTTAAATCATTGAATCCCATCTAGTACCCTTCGGAAATCTGAATATGCTTATGTTTCCACTTAATTTCCCTGATCTAAGATGGTAGTAGTATAAGGCTTCAGCACATTGGTTCATTAAGTATAACCTCCAGTGCTTTAATCCACCCTCAGACTCGGGGAGCTCCAACAGATGGAATACAGTAATAGCCCCAGCTGAGGACCTGGGAAACCTTAAATGACAGTTTCTTACTAAAACACTGAATTTTCTCTCATCTTGTGCAATTTAATTTCCTCATTGTCATTCCAAATTGTAATTTGAGTTAAGAACACGTGTTCCTTTTATATTTGTTCCCCTCTTTCCAATGACAAGGACTTTATTTTCTAAGGCATTTGGAAATGTGGGTAAAACAAAAAGTCTGTCAAGCAGATTCAAATGTTTTTCTCAATATAGGTGTTTTCAGTTTTTTGTGTTACAATTTTTCCTGTTCACCTAAATCATGCTTACAAAAAGTTATATATATGCAGGAAAGATTCATTGTACAGCCTGTCTTGTCAGTCAACACTCCAAAGAGAAACCCAGAAATTTTATTATTAATGCTACAGAGATAACAAACAGCTGGACTGAAAGGAGCAAAAATCCTAGAGTTTGATGCCTGTGAGCAGTTTTTGCTTTCAAAGTACCCAATCATGTTTTCTGACATTGAAATRGGATGTTTTCAGCTGCTTTTAAATGAATTCCAAAATAACCTTGGAGATAGAGTTTTTTCTATGTGCTCAAGAGTTGTGTGGGTTTGGCTGTAAAATCTGGTGTTTTGAAAGTAATGGCCTTAACATCAGTGTTTCCAGTTAAGACTCAGTCTGTAACCCAGCTCCTTCTATTGAACTGMAGAAATCAATAATGTGCTTTAGGGCTTACGTGATATAGGCACATTTCTATGCAATGCTACATTTGAGTTTTCTCTGTGGGGATTCTATTGGAAAACGAGACTGAAAACATATTTGTTTTAGCAAGCAGGTCTCATAGACATTTGAACTACAGAACTGAGTGCATTTTTCTGGTGAAGCAGAGACTTCCAGTGATGATTATCAAATCTGAAATGCAAAGAGCAAGTGCTGTGCTGGGTGCTTATTCACACTGCATAGTAATTTTTCCTTGGTGAGCTCTCTTGGGGTGTTTTACAATTCAGGACAGTTTGTAAGAGCTTATAGCTTTTCTCATCAGCTCCTCTTTCTGCTTATAAATTCCTTGTAGGCTGCCTAATCATAGGAAGGTACCTTTATTAAAACAAGCTACTAGGTAAATGAAGTCTTCCAGTTCTAATCACAAATACACGTGCCATTAAGCACACTGGAAAGGCTGAGCACATTGCAGCTGTCTGKTGATGTATTCTGTGTAATTTGGACTTTATGAGAACAGAGGCTTTCTGATATGAACATTAGGCTAGGCTATGCACTATCATGGCAATAAATGGAGTATTTTTCTAGACTCTGCTCTTGGATCTGGACTCTGCCTTTAAAACCAGTCCCTGAGGTGGCCTCTGGGTTCAGCTGGGTGATGTGAGTGACTGTGGTGGAAGTATTAGTATAGGAATATCACACCTATTTTCTGTAGGGGTTACCTGGAAAGYGCTGTGTCTGCTTTCAGCTGTTGTWTCTGTTATCTGGGTCCCAGACCTGATGGCTCWTTGATACAACTCTCTGAACTTTGGAGTTTTGATCCYTGTGGCTCCTTCCCAAYTCAGGGTATTCTATGATTCCATGACTGCTTCCATTTTGCTTCAAGTGCTTCAATCTTAGAGACTGCATACCTTGTAGGAGTAGGCTTGTTTTCTGAAACTGTTCCCATCTTGAGAGGATAATGTAAGGACATAAAGAATCCATTTGTTTCAACACCTTTCAGTTGGACTGTGTCAGACCTCTGAATTAATATTTTATGTTCTTCTAGCTCTGCTTGTATCAAGCATTGTATTAAGTAGTAAGTTGTCTCAAAATGAATTCAGACTTTGGTGCCAAGATTAAACCTGTGCTTTAGCTTGGGAGGTGGCTGGATACAGAGCTAACTAATACTCTCTTAGTTCACTTCAGTGTCTGCTCTCAAGAGTWACTTGAAGTAACTCACACAGATTGTACACTACAAGGCACGAGTAACTTYTGTGTGGTTCTCAAACCAAAGGACTGTGTTAGGAGCTTTCTCCTGCATAATGCAGGTAGGGCTGGAGGAGATGCCCTATCCTGCATTTCCTACATCTGTGCTTCTTCTGGGAAGCTRCTGCTGGAAACACTGCTCCATATTCAACCCAGGCACTCCACAGTAATCACTGAGCATAAAACAAGTAATGATGTCTTTAATATGCACTTCCACCTCTATCACCCATTCTGCCCTTAAGCAGACTATAAAACAGGATTTTTAGCATTTCAGTTGTGCTGCAAATCATCCCATCTGGCTTCACTAATGCTAATTATATGAAATTTCTTCCCACTGGTGAGTTTCCAATTCCTTTCCCTTTGTTTTGCAGATTCCTGTCATTAATACAGTGATAACTGAAGCATTTCTTGTCTGTCTTTCTTAATTCAGTTCAACTCTCACGAAATCTTGGACTTTTCTGTTCTGCAGTTTTTCCCTTTATTAGCTTGCCTTTATACTGTCAGTTTAAAATCACCCTTGGTTCTTACAGTTACAGAGATTAACCCCTCCTCTGGTTTTTTTAAGGGCCCATCAGTCCTTTTCTTTGTCTGAAAAATGGATTTGGTATTCCACAGTCAAAGCTTCCATCTTGTAGTCTCAGAAAAAATTTCATATGAATGTATTGGAGGCAGAGAAAAAACAAAATGATGTTTTTTCACAATGTGCAATGTGGACCCAGATGTGCAATATTGAGGTCCTGTGATGTTGATAACCCAGATGTTTTATCTTAGGGATTGATAAGAACTGTCCCTAAGTTGCTTATTTTTTGCTTAAGTTCAAGCCCATTTAAACAAATTAATATAAAGACTGTGTAAAAAGTAATGAGAAGAMATATTAGCCTGCCTTACACATACTAATGATAATTCAAAACTAGTATTTATTTTCCCTATGACTGCACTCTGTCACAGGTCAGCAAGTCTGGTCTGTCTCTGTAGTTGTAATTTTAGTTGCTGACTCTTTTATTAAGAAGGAACAGAACTTGATGGCACAGGTTATTTTCATAAATAAGCAATAATGGAGAGTGTAAAAGAAATACAAGATAAAATCCAGCACCATTGTAAGTTATGGGTGGCAGTAAATAAATAGCCTGGCATTATAAATGTTGAATTTCATTAGAGTATAAATGTCATAGTCTCTGCAGATAGAAGTGTTCAGATCCTACTGAATGTAGTAGAAGTACAGAAATATTTCAGACCCAGGGATGGACATYCTGGAAGGATTTTGGAAAAGGAATAGTGAACAATTTATGGACTGTGGCTACATGCAAATTYTGAGTGACTTGATTAAAGAGATGTATATTCCAGTGCAAATTGGAAATACATTTAATGAGCCATGTCCTCAGATTTTATTGTATTTTTTTACAGAGGTTTGAGTCAGCAGCTCCCATACAGAATGAGACTTGTTCAAAAACCAGGACAGGCTTGACCTGTCCCTGGCTGCACTCTTGGCTGCTGTTCAGGCACCTCCTGAGGCTGTGCCATATCTCTCTGCTCGCATGTTGGCAGGTCTGAAATGCCCAGTCATGTCCTGATGAATCTTTGCTCTCTCAAGGATGATGTCTACTCACTTCAAGGGAAACCCAAGATTTGTACTGCTTTATGCTGAGCTTAGCAGCTGGGTTTTTGTTATTTGCTGGGTGTTGGTGTGCTGAAGGAAACAGGCTGAAGGGGGCAAAGAGGGAAAAGTGCTGTTGTATTTCAGATCTTGSTTCCCTGCTGCATGCCAAGCCAACAAGCAAATCACATCAGCTTGTCCTGAACATTTAAAGCACTGCATKGTTCAGGTTTGTGGATGACATAAAGCTAATATGAGATAGTAAGAATCTCAAATTTTAGTGAAGAATCTTTTAGTAATGATACTAACTTTATTATTATTGTTATAAAARTGAAGTATTAGTATTTTTATATTTCACACTTTCATTTTTTAGTTTCTTGTCCCCAAAGTAATATTTAGGATTTTTGGTTTATTATGAACTAGGACATTGTTTTAAAACACAGTGGCAATGAATTGTTTTAAGTCTGTTTGAAGTAGATCTGCTCTGCCAATTTACTGAAAACAATCAAAGATAAGCAAGTGGGGAAAAAATTCTGGGGGTTACACTCYGAATTTAAATCAACACTGTTAATGTAAAAAATCCCAAAGGTTAAATACTGAGGAGAGAAATGTCTAATATCTGTAACAGGAATTTTTTGGTCACATGTCTCATTAAAGCCATTGAAGTGGAACCTCTCCTAAGAGGAAGGCTGCTGGAGTCTGTAATTGTTTGCAGGGCAAACTCTGAGTCTGTTGCACACTGGATTTTGTGAGTGTACTGTAAAAAGGCAGAGGTATGAGCATACAATAATTCTGTAATTAGAATCACATCAGGCATAATGTTTTTTTCATTGGCTGGTTATAATAATGATTTGGCAGTCAGTGTTCCCAAGCTGCCCAATGGGTGTCTCCCARCCTTGAACACAAAAGGAATCAAATATTCACTCCTAGGCATGACTTAAGCTGTTGCATCAATTTTTTTACAGTAATTAACATTTGATATAATTTTCACYGCTGATCAGCCTCCTTCTCATTTAAATCAAAACTTGTCTAGTTCCCACTTATCAGCAAACAGATTAGCAGATGATTTGATTCACCTTAGAAATTTAAATGTCTGATAAGTATTGGCCGTGAATCAAAGTGGCAAATGAACTCTGGCAATTTATAGTTGTGAGCCTTATTAATTATCTGAAGAGAAATTGTTCATAGACAGTTGATCAAGCACAAGGAAGATCTCTAGTGTGTCTTTAAAAATAAATAGTATTATTTTATGTGTGTGTGCTTGTCCGTATCTCCTGTAATGCCAAGTTCAGCCCTTGGACACGGGAATTGCAGATGTGGGGCTGTTGCTTTTCTTTGTCACTGATGTTGATCTGCTGCCCAGGAAAACAGCCTATTCTGTACTAAAAGTAACATATTGCCTTAACCCACTTGTTTAGCTCATGAATTCACCCTCCATTTTAGTTTTTCTGAGAGACTTTCAAGCAAAAGTTCTTGGTGCAAACTTTCCTCTCTACAAGCTCTAGGTTAGTACTTTTCTGCTGATGTTAGATCTGTAAGGATTTAAAAAAAAAAAGGAGCATTTTAATTTTATTTTACCTGGGTTTATTATTTAAATTGGAATATCCTGAGCAAAAAAAAAAAAAAAAAAAAAAAAAAAAAAAAACAAAAAAAAAAAAAAAAAAAAAAAAAAAAAAACCCAACTTGCTTTCAGGAGAAATGGTCCAGTAAGACAGGAAGACACATGATTTGAAATGTCCCAAAAGTGCCTCTAAAGGAATGGAGCTAGGCAGGATATTATTGAATCAGCAGAGAAGAAGAATTAATTCCAAATAAAAAATGATACCTTTTCCACTAGCTATCAAGCTTTTTAATTAACTTATCAATACTGATTAATAAATTACGGGATGCTATGAATGTAAATAAAGCAAGTAGAAATTATCTGTCTTAGACCCAACCAGAAAATAGATCCTTGTGTTAGAATACTTTCTTCCTCAAACCTGGATAATGTGTAGAAAAACATGATTTACTCACAACCAGAGCTGTTATTTCAGACTTTAGTGTTACCCTTCACAATTGTTTCTCTCAAGTACAGCTGAAGCTATCTGTGGGTGACAGAGGGAAATATCAGTCCATGGAAACTGGAACAGAATTCTTGCTTTATGCTGTACCAGAAGGAGTAGTGAGARGGTTTTTACAGGAGCAGGGAGGAGTTGCTCACCTGGCCATGGAAATCTGCCCTTAATTCCCTGCCTGCTTCAGGCTCTGCTGCTGTGTGCACTGAGTGCACAGTGCCCCAGGTTCTGCATTGTGTTCCAGGAACAGAGCAGTGCTTCCTGCTTCAGTGAGTTTGTGAAATGCATGCTATTAACATTACATTAATTACAGTAARTTGTGTTTTTTCTCTGTCTCCTCACCCTTGGTTGGGTTTCTATAATGCTGTAATTGTTTGATGATGCCAGTAAGGATTGGGTGTAATGTCCATGAAATCTTGTTTTCTMCTGTAGTCCATTAGGAAGATGCTGATATTAACCTGAGAGTCTGAGGTCAGTGCACAGACCATGAATTTGCTCAAGCACACTTGTTTGTTGTGCACATAAATCTCTGTTTATAGAAGCAATCACTGTGTTCTCTCAGTGGCTCAACTTCACCAGATCTTGAACTTAAGCACAGATTGCATCAAAACCAACTGACAGTACAGTGTGTGCATGTCTTAAGGATTTTGGAAAAAATATCACTAATTTCATGATTCCTAAAGTAAAATACAAATGTGGCTGAGAACCAATATAGCTTTCAATTTATATAATTATTGATGACAGTACAAAACAGTCAGCTTTTCATTGATTGTATTGAAAATATGAGAAAGGAAACGAAAGTAGTGGCTGCTGGATTTTTTGTGGTGGATTTTTTTGAGGGGGTGGTTATTTTTTTGGTGAAACTTTCTGCAATTCATTTTTGTAGTAAAATGGGAAACAAAACTGTTTTATCCCTTCTGCTGGAAGCAATGCAAGACCATTATACAACACAGGTTCTGTTTTCTCATTCCCTCAGCCTCTTGAAAAACAGCAATTAGAATTTCAAAATGTTGGTTGGCTCCCATGGTCTTTGATTCAGTGTTTTTTGTCAAATCCCACTCAACAGAAGCAGAATTGCTTCAGTTACTTGAAAGTATTGGCACAAATTCACTCTTGGTGCAAATTCCTTGGTTGAAGASCCCTAAAACAAGGGATGAGCTTGGCTCAGTTCTCTTGGCTGCAGTGGATCTGCACAGCTCACAAGACACTGTTTGGATTTGTCCATGCTATTTCCTATTTCTAGGTTTTGTTCTGTTTAAGCCCTGTCCAGGGAGGTGGTAAATGGTGTGGAATCAGCATAAACAGTGAAAACCAAGCAAAACCAAGCACATCACAGTGCTCAGAAAGACTGAAAGAGGTTTTGAGAGCAACTTCTGACAGCTGCTTGCTTCAGATGTTGTGCTGCTGACTTAGTTGTTGCTGAAATTGTGGTTCCCTTTCTATTTTGCCAGTAATGCTTCTGTGACTATTAATAGCAAGTCAATTTATGGGGAATCACAACCTTGAACATGCCTTTGAGGACAAATTCAGAATAAAGTCTTACAATGGTATTTTCTCTGTGTCTGTTCAGGTCATTTGGCAGCCCTTGATTTTATCAATCAGCCTGACTCTGAAGTACTTCTGCAGTTTAGTTGAGTGATTTTACTTAGCTTTGCAAGACCTGTCTCACAAGAAAAATTAGTGATGTCTTTCATAAAGGACAGGTTCATCAGAAATTGTATGGCACCTTGTTGGAACTGATTTTTGCCTTTATGATGGCCAAATACACTCACTGGTAGCTTGGCTGAGTTTTGTACTTTACTTTTCATTGCTTTGTGTTTGATTTCTATTTTACTCTGGACGTAGGCAGTAGAAACTAAAATATTATTTAAAAAAAAAAGCACTATGATGTTGGGAATGCTGTTTCTAAGCATGTGGTAATCTTAAGTTAAGGATGGATGTGGCCACACTTTTGGCTGCCTGGGCAGGGAACTGCTCCAGGAATGACCTTTTAACCCATTTGTGTGATTCAAAGTCCCTCTTGATCCTCCTAGTTACTTGGTTTAAAAAACACTCTGTAATTTGACTCAACTAAATATATATAACTTTCATGGAGCTACTATGCAAGTTATTTGTAAAGCAGAGGAAAAACATGAATTTACTGCTATATTTATATATATATAAATAAAAGAAAGCCCTAATTGGGGCTGATGGTTACCTATTGAAGTAGCAGCAGAAGTCACTTTCCTGACTRTATAGAAATGGTTGTGAGTTATTAAACAGCTTCCAACACTGAAAGAAACTAAAGAATAAATGACTACATTCTCACTTGCTGCTTCTCCTCTTCATGACAGCTTTTTTGGCTACTCATTTTGTAAGAACTTCAAGCACGAGATCCCATCTTGTGTTTGAAGGATACCTCACTCATTAGGGCCCTGGTAGGGGATCTTATGTGATACCATAACAGGAAAAATAATTGGATTTTGTTTGTTTTTGTTCTGAGTGCTTAAAAATGAGCAGTGATGAGGATGAATATTCCCCCATAAAAGCAGAATTTATTTTTGCTCTACTGAAAGAGAGCATTTTGAGCAGCCTGCTATCATTGTGGGATTATAATAATTGTAAGCTTTACCTTATGCTGCAATTCATGTGCTTCTTTTTCACTTTACTGGCATTAGGCTCATTGCTAAAGGTCTTTTCTCTCCTATGGTTTTGACTGAAGCTTTACAAMAGCCTTTCTTTCAACATCAGTTTACAACAAAAAAATTGTAAATTTTCCACTTTCAAGAGCTCAACTTCAGCAGTGCCCATGTACCCATCTGAATTTGTGTACCCCCAGGACTTGACTCTGGAACTGGTTCCTGAGGGTAGCTTTCATATTGGCCTCTTAAGAAATGGAATTCAAATTTTACATCAATGTTAGCTGAGATAATCCCAGGGAGCTGGAGGAGCACTGCTGTCCTGGGGCACTGTCAGATATTGCTGTGGGGTATCTGCTTGTACTCCTTAACAGACAAGAGATCCAGAAAAATTAAAGGTGACACACAGACAGATCTGAAAACAATCTTGAGGCATAGATTTGCAATTGGAAGGACCCAAAAAGAAAAGATTAAGTTGAAAGACCAACATTGGAAAACTGAAAATTAAATGGTTAAGATTACTCTGCCTCAAAGTCCTCTGAAAGTCAAAATTAGTTATGTTTAAAAAGAGGTCTGCATAAATGCATGAGGTATAAGTCCATTAATGGTTATTTAAAATCATGAGTCTTATTTACATTTCTAATTCAGCTAATCAATTAACTGGTTCTTGGCAGAGGAGATGAGGGGATGCTGGTATGATTTGTGCTCTCTTGGTTATTATAGACTCATGGAATGGTTTGGATTGGAAGGGAACCTTGCAGATCATCTTGTTCCAGGCTCCCTGCCATGGGCTGGGGGCACTTCCACTGGAGCAGGCTGCTCAGGGCCCCCCCCCAGCCTGGCCTTGGACTCTTTCCTTAAGCAGTTTGTGTTTGTTCCTGGTCAATAACAGGGATCTGGGTTCTGTTCACTTTGGTTGTATCCAGGGCTTCAGTTCTTAGTGTCCCACATGGAAAGAGCCCAACCCTCTCTGGATTTGCCCCCTATTAGGAAGCTGAACTTGCATCAGCCTTCCTTGGCTTGTCTTTTTGGGTTTTTTTGCCTAATTTCTTGATGTCCAGCACCTGCAGACTGTGTGCCTGTGCTGMTGCACATTGTGCTGCTCTGTAAAAGCAGTGCAGTCTGGTTTGGCTCACAGAAAGCAGCTGCCAAACCCCCTCCCTACGTGCCCCTGCTCCCCCCTGGCACTCTGGCTCGTGTCCCTGGTCATCCTGATCTTATCTTTTCTTTCCAACCCAGTTCTTATCTTTGCACTGTAGGTAGTTGTATTACACTCACCATTTTTCCATTGTCTTTGATGCATCAAAAATAAGGCCAATCAGTCTGATCAGCAGATAAACAGCTGACTTGATTTATCAACACTTCAGAAGTGATTTGGCCGTGGTAGAAGAAAAAAAAATCTTGGCTCATTCCAATGCAATATTGAAACATGGCATGTATAAAACCAAACAGTGCTCCTTCTGCTTTAATTTSTGCATGCAACTGGCTAGCAATAATAATAATTATAATTTAAAAGGTAGATTTGTCTTGCATTTTAATGTGTATAAACAATTAATAGCCATGAAAWAATGATCCTGATCTCACAAATTCTTCTTTGCATGCAAAAATAGGAATAACATAGGCACTATCTTTGGTGAGGAGAGTCAGTCAGGGTCAAATTAATAACTGATTTAAAAATAAAGCARCTGTATCTCCTGTGGGACATGTCAGCCCACTTATCAGCAACAGACCTCAAGAGCTTCTGTTAAGATTTTTGAGAATTATGTGTGTGAAGGAACACTTCTATTGGTTTGTAGCTCAGCTAAACAGTTTTCCAAATGAGATGCTTTCATTTGTATTGCCACGTATTAACTTCAGGGATTTTAGAGTTCTCCTTTTGCAGGCTAGAAATACAGAAAAATATATCATTAACGTCTGGAAAGCAGATTCTCACTGAGTAATATTGCAGTAATATTTTTAAAAAAGAAATTATAATTAAACCTTTATGTGTATCCACCTTTATAGTCTACATACATCTCTTAATGCATTAATTGCTTGGAGTCCAGATTTGCCTCTTAATGCAGTAATTGCAATTCCAAAATGTTGGTTGAGAGTCTGCATCTAATGCTGCCTCAGACTGTGGAATAAAGAAATAAAATTRCCCCATTTTAATGTCAGTAGCTAATGTATGCTGTTAATCCAGCTTCACCCAATATTAAAATCACTTTGTTTTTAATAAACTTGAGGGTGAATGAGAAATCATTTTACTGCTCTGACTAATATAGAAATGGGTTTCTGTCCTATGAAATGTATAGTCATGTACAAAGGAAAATGAATTCTCAACTTGAAAAACAGCTTTATTGATGTTTTGAAATGAAGTGAGAATGGCACAGTTCCTTAAATTGAACCTGGAGAAACAAAGATGCACTATTAGTTTTATAAGTAATTTTGTTGTCAGTAAACTAATAATTACTGTAAATTGTATATGTAACAATAATCCTTGAGTGTTGCTCATTACAAGCACATAGTCAATGGTGTGATAAGGCAAAAGTGCAAGGTGATAAGGAAGGTGGTTAATTACAGTAATGACTGATTTTCCAYGAAGCAGGGTATTGTAATTTCTGTGCTCTGCAGCAGTTAGARTGGCAACAGCTCTGCAAATGCTGCCTGCATCCAATGGCTCTTTCCCTAATGGAAAGCAACTGCTGTGCACAAATCCAGAATGTTACCCTGGAATATTTGGAATAAAAACCATCAATGTGTATTAATAAATAAAACCCATCCATTATGAAGAACATATATTCAGAATATACTAAGAATATATTAAGAATATACTGAAAGGGAATGATGCTACTGAATTMATTTTAGATTCTCAAAAATAACTTCTTGGTCTGTGCAGCATGTCCTGGAGTTTCCCAGTATAGCTAACATGTCACAGAYATGGCTTGGATCTGCACAGAGGCAAACTCAAAAGTTGGTTGGATTTGCTTTTGTATTTTTATGAGTCTTAGGTGTTCTTTCAACTATTTCCCTTGGCTTCCATCAGTTATTTAACATGTGGGTGCTCTAGGAATCCATGTCTGCTGTACTACAGGACCCCTTGAGGTGTGACTCGAGGTGATATCCTTTCTGCATTATTTTTGTTGATTGCATTCTGTAATTATGGTGTATCCCAGTCAGCTCTGCTGCCTGCCAGGATTTGGTTCATTTTTCCTCTAAAGGGCTTAAATTAGCAGCARAAAGAGATCCTGTCTAATTCTCCACTGTGGTGAGCCAGGGCTTATTGATGCCTATGCCAGATGACTGCAACCCAAGAGCAGGTCACCACTGAATCTGATTGCCACAAGACCTTTTAAAACAACCATATAAACATCTAAGAGGATCACCTCATTTTTTTTAAGGTGGTTGCTCTTGTAGGCAGCAGCATATGTGGGGAAAACAGGCCTGAGATGGGGACAGCAGTGTCAGGATCTGTAGCCCAGGTCCTGGGGCTGTGCGATCACACTGCATTGGCTTGAGCACAGCAKACCTTGGAGCTGTGTCCTGCTGGATTTGCATCACCAGGAGTGCAAAATGCCAAGAGGAAGGGCTGCCAGAGGTTCTCACAGCACTGGTAACCTCAGCAATATGGTGTTGTAAAATGCGTGTTTATTTAGCTGGCAGCTGTTAGAATTTTAGCTGCTCACTAGAGGAGGTTACAGATGGATTTTGGGTTATCTTGAATCTGATTTGTCTCAATGTCCTGAGTGATGTGCCACAGTGCAGAGCTGGCTCAGGAGCAGCTTTGGGTGAGGAGCTGTACTTTGGAATGAACAAGTATCAGTGTCTTGGTGACACACAGCAGCCTGTGCCCATATCCCAGGCACACTAAATACATGGAATTATGTWTGCTGGGAGTTGTAATTACAGTGCAGGAACAGATCCCTTTCATTCTGTSTCCTGCAAAACCTCCTTTTAATCACTCACCAAACCTGTGCAGGAAGAACAGGATTAATACCTGTCAGCTCTCTTGGGCCACTTCTTAAACATCCACAAACTCCCAGCCTAGCCCAGGCTTTCTCATGTAATGGTTTAACTAGGTGTAATTAAATTTAGYATTATATATAGAAGCTACTGGCTCCTGTCTGAACTTTGTCTARTGATTTGTCTTGGTAATAAGATTATACTAATAATTGCATTGAGTTTGTCTTAGCTCARAATGTTTTTGCTAATCAGAACACTGTTTGCCAGCTTGGTGAGTTATCTTCTACTCGTATTAAATGGAAAAACTATGTAAACTGAAAGCACAGTGTAATAACTGTAAAGAACAATCATCTCAATGACTTGAACAGAGATGGCCAATTACTTAATGACCTCTTCATGTGAAGAGTTTCTTTTTCTAGGGTTTTGTTCATGCTCACAGATTTAAACAGCCTAAATTCTGTCTTCAACCTCAACATAGCAAATGAAGGAGAATATTATGACTAAATGAGAGTAATATACATAGGAAAGACCATGTGTAATAACTCCCTAAGACAGAAAACTTAGGTCTGATGCTTAGCTGAAGATGACTGTCTTGGMAATAATCCATGATGTGTGTTTAATCCAGCAATTGAAAACATTGTTGGTTTGGTTTTTTTAAAAACATCTCTTTTCATCAAAATGGAGAACTTCACAGAAGTTTGATTTCAGCAGGATTACTTAATGAAGACAGCAGTCTTCTACCAAGAGTTAGACCAAGGGTAGTATTTTCAAATGTGCCCAAGTGACTTGAAGAGCTAAATTGAATTTCTGAAAGTAACTCAGACATTTCACATGTTTCCAAAGAAGCAGGTTTCTAAGGCACCCGAGTAATTTTTCATTTCAAAAAAACACCCACACATTCATTTTTATATTAAATAGCWAAGTATCAGGAAAATTTTTTCTCAGATCAGATACTTAACCTAATCTTATATTCATTGCTAGTCACAAAATTTTAATTTTTAAAGAGCAAGCAGAAAGAAAAATAGCTTCCACTTTTTTTCTAAAGCTAGATTGAATTGTTAATTTAAATAAGAATGTGATGAATCTGAAAAGGCTGATACATCATTAAGATACTGGTATCAGAGATATTAAATCCTTCAGGCTCCTTGGAAGAAGGGGACTCTTTTCTCCTTGGTGCAGAGGTTGAGGTGTCCTGATTTTCAGTCTGGCTGTTCTTAGGGTGTCTGCACTGCAATGGAGCAACCCATGGTGCTTTTAGCTGTCACTGAACGTGGTACAGTTGCTGTGTGTGACCCTGTAGATCATCACCACTCCTGAACAGTTTCACTGAGTCACTCAGGACTGAGAGGTTTCCTCCTCCCTGCTTCAGGATGTGTGGGTTTCTGCATCCATTAAACTCTGCTTGCCTTGAGAATTCCCTGCAACAACCCCACACAAGAATTTCCTCAAGGCAGTCAGGATTTATACAGCCAGGGAAAAATATTCTATATACTTATTTCTGTCTCTCTACTTCATTCTGAAAGTGGAAAGGAGTAATAACACCCCATTATCATCATGTTTTGCTGGCATGTGACCTTTAGGCAAAGAACCCTGCTGACAGTGGAATAAAGAACAAACATTTGTGCATGCAAACATAGCTACAGGCACTATTAGCTATTCTAAGGGAAAATAGATTCACTTTGCTTTTAAGAACTTTCTTAGGAAACTGTTTTAGMCATGTTAGATGATGTCAGCTGCTTCCCTCAGCCTGAAATTGTTTTCCTCCTTGCAAAAAATAATGAAGTAATTGTTTCCATTCAAGTAATGATCTGTATATGGTGGAGGATGTAAGTTTTATGAGAAGAAAAGAGGAAAAAAAAGCAAAGAGTGACATGAAGCAGTGACAGGACTACAKGACTAGGCATGTGGTAAACTGGAGTCTCTGGAAGTCCTTGGAAAAGACCAAACAAAAGTTTTCTTTTCTCAATTATAAAATTTTTGCAGGCTTCACGCATGTGAAATCTGTCTCAATTTTGTATCATGCGTTCAGGTCATCTCCTTTAGGGGCCAGTTGTGTACCAGATTGGTAGAAAATGACACAACTGGATCATCTCCCTGTTGCATGTAGGAGAAATTTTAGTGTAAATCTAACTTTTTAGAGGAAGGTGACCACTCCTGTAACTTTTAGTATCTTTTTTATCAACTGTGAAAAATTATGTGCTGTGCCTGGGGACTGATGGCATCCTCCATGTTCCCAAGGATCCAACTTTACCATCCCAGTGTCTGCTGCGATACCACCTGTGGTATTTTACACTTGGAGGTGGAACAGGGTGGATTAGGATGGGGCACAAAATCGGTGAGTCTCTCTAAATAATGTGTCAGAGGAAGAACTTGTGGAGGAAGGAGGAGGGGCAGAAGYGAGAAGTATCGATGTTAGGTCAGCCAAACACTGAAGCATGGCTTTAGTAGGATGTKGTGGTAGTGAAGTTAGAGGAAAACTGACATTTCAACACTAAGCCAGGAAAGAGATAAGATGTCTAGACATCAATAGCATTTACTGTRTGAAACATCTATCAAAGAAATACAGCAGACTAACAACAAAAGGCAAAGATGTTTTTAGTTGTGGAGTGTTTTTTTCCCCTTTAGCTTGCACAGTTTGTGCTCAGTGACCTTCTGTCTCATCTCTGTGTGTGGTAGGAATCTCATCTGAAAAAGAAATTTAATTTAAACTTGAAGTTTCCATTTGTGAATCAAAGAGTTTCTGCAGAATAACTAGCAGGGCTCTTTGAAGAAAAGCTTAAAAATTAGGTCAGTTATTGAAGAGGAGTTACTGAAATTTAGATCATGATTCTTATGACTGAAAAATGAAAATGCATGAAATTKTAGTGCCACCCACATGCAATGTCACAGTGATTATTGCAATTAAATGCAMTATTGCTAATGCATAATATAATTATAAAATGTTAGAATGTTAATTAATGTGCTTTTTAGTATAACGCATACCTAGGAATTAATCAGCTCTGCATATGAGAAGGGTGAAGTAGTTCTTGGTAGAGAACCACTAATTAACACTATAACATTAAACAATTAACACTGTGGTGTTAGACAAACATAACAAGCATTCCGTAAAACACAAAAAGGAAATGAGAAAACACAACATTGTGRGCCAGATTTGCAGTGACAGCTCCTYTGTGGATGGTAAAACCCCTGCAAATCCTGACAATGTGTTATTTTACCTCTATTCAAGCACTCAAAAAMCACAACTGAATAAACACTCTTCAGKGGGATTCCCTTTTCCAGAGGTCTTRTTTTTGCTGATTTGGGAAATGGTTCATTGCAAATGATCTTGAATTAGTGTCAGTATATCAGTATATGACCATATTCCTTCATCATGTCCTTGGTTGTTGGAATTCCTGTGATCCCCATCCTTTGCATTTGTATCTGCCTCCCACTGTGGATAGAGAAACAGGAGTTTGGAAGTCAGTGAAGAGTCCCCAAGTGAAAGAATGATCAAACCATCTTCACAGCAGAAAATCTTGAGCAGAAATTTAGTTCAGTAAGTTAAAAGCACAGTCCAGGTATGTAGCTGAACCTTCCTGGGGGAATGAGGGCATTGCCTTGTAATTAAATTCACCCTGCTTGTGCATCTCTAAGGGAAATCATCAGCTGTGTGGTGATGGTGGTTTTCCTCCCCTTAGCCCCGATGTTCTGCCATTCCTGTACAAGTGTCAAACTGAGCTGAGCTTGTACAGATCTCAGATGAAATATTCATGCAAATATTGTGTTGTGCAGACCCTTTGTATGGCACCATTGTCACAACTGCAGCCTTGAGCGCTTGCACGTGGAATTTTGCAAGAGGTCAGGTTTTGAGTAAAAAGTGTTGATTTCTTGGTGAGAAAGTATTGTTTATATGGACCAAAAGAGCAGTGGATTTTCAGGCAAGACTTATGACCTTCAGACAGCWGTTGAGGTAAATATTATAGCAGAGGGCACCAGTCATATTTAAGAGTTTTAGGTGTGTGTTTGTGAAGCAATTAGGATAARATCTCCACTCCTTATATCCACATTGCATATTGATTTTTAAAGCTGCATTTATTCAATACTTATTTGTCTTGCTCACACATGAAAGATTCCTGTTCATTAGAAACATGGGCCCAGGTACCCACCCTGAGGGGTCCAGAGGTGAAAATCACACTGTTGCTACCTGAGCTGGCAGCAGCAATTAATTGTAACAGAACTCCATAGTGTCCTCTGCTTTTTACAGCTTATGGGCTCTTGTAATTAATCTTGTTCTGCCAATAGAGTAGGAATAGAAGGTTTCCTCTGCCTAGACCATTCCATGTCCTTATAAAAAATATTACCTGGGCAATTCTATTCCTATTTCTGTGTTTATATCAATGTACTGGGAAGTTTCTTTTCAGCACATCACTGCAGGTATTGAGATAAAGTTAGTAGTCAGCAAAAGTAGTCAAAGTATTGCTTAGAATGTTCTAAAAAGTGCCCATTTTGGAGAAGTGGCAGAACTGAAGCTGCAGGAAGGGATTTTTCACTGGCATASTCTGTTATTATCTGAACATTTACACCAAATTGCTCTTCAGCAGGAGCCCGAAACAGAAGAGCTGTGATCAGCCTCAGCTATTTCGGTTTCAAAATGAACAGATGAGAAAATTCTTGTGCTGTTAAAAGCCAAAAAATGAGGTTTCCTTATGTCAAAGACAGGAGGTGGGCTGCAAAAATTTCCACTAACTGCTAAGTGGATGGGGACACTCTCCCCCCCACCATTTTATTTTTCTTTTATTTACTTCMCTTTATGATCTTATTTTTTGGATTGCTTTTGCTGAGAGTTGCCAGGTTTTACTTTCTACTGAGAACGTGCTGTTCCTGAAGGAGTGAGGTCTGGGGAAGTGATTCAGTTCCCTCTGATGGTCCAGAACTCTTAATTGAATAAGACTTAAGAGCTTTGTTTGTACTCATGTTAAAAAAAATGTTATATGTCTAATTTTTTTTTGCATCAAAAGCACTGTTTCACATTCATGTAATATTGACTCCAGTTCCAAGTAAAAACAGAAATAATGATCCTATAATTCCTTTGGAGCTCCTGAGAGTGTCTATTTAATGTAAAAAAAATTTCTACTGGGAATGTAGGGAGTCCATGTCTTGCTGGAGATGCAGAGCTGTTATTTTTATGAATGAACAGGAGCCATCATGGTTTGGTATGAACTAAAGATTTACCTGCTTTTTAAACAATGTGCTGTTTCATACCACACTTGGGTGGTTTGCAGTAAATTCGTGTTTCCCATGGAGTTCTAAAGAAACATGAAATTCTTTTTGCGTTTGCAGGAGTTTTTAAGTTACATAAAACTAATCAGTTTATTATGACATCTTGTCAAGGTTAAAATGCTAAACTTTCCCCAACTGTTTGGAAATATTTTGAATGCTGTGTAAGGAACATGTTCTTTGTGTCTGACTAGCATGCTTGCTAGCATGCATGTGGTAAAAAAAATAGGCAGAAGAAAAATCAAATCCTGGCATAATGCTACTAAAATMCTTTAAAGGTGATGTTAAGAATGGATTAAATACTAACAAGTAGCTTTGGAAATTCAAACTGAATGTAAGGATAGTAAAATAATCTGAGGTCTGCAGCTGCTGTAGGTAGGTACAACATGCAAGAGAGGTGTGTGCCACTGCTGGGTTGGTCAGGGCCCATCTGGGAGGCCTGGAAAAGCTTTCCCAGTTCACTCTTTCTGCCTTTGGCCTCCCATCCTGGTTTTCACTATTCCTTTCTGCAGAATTCTGACCTCTGAAGGCATCAGAGGTACAGAAGCTGTGATTCAGCTGAGCCTGGCTCATGTGTGCCCTTGGTGTCTCATGCTCACCTTTCCCACTCCTTGTAATATTCATCTCAGAGACAACTTTGACACCACATCATTTTTTTTTCATTTAACTTACCATAATAAATTTCATGTTCATAGAAGGCRCTTGATTGACAGATCCAGAGAATAAAATTATTCATGAGGCAGGTAGTTATAGTTTAGGCAGGGATCAATCTTGTAGTTACCATGCTCTTGACTTGGAGGCCTTAGTGGGATTTCCAATACAACTGGGAACCAATTTGTTTCTTCATATTTGTCCAAATATGAAAAAAAAAATAGAGAKATTTGAAGATGTATCAAAGGCAGAATACCAGTGTGTCATCTGCAAGGAGAAACCCTTGGCACTGCCAAGTGTGAGGCCAGCAGCAGCTACTTGCACTTGACCTGGAAAAGAGCATCCCAAGAGCTGTTTTACCTCAAACTGTGCTTAAAAACACCCACAGAGAGGTGAAATTGTGGTTTGAATACTGGTGACACCAGGGAACCCTGGATGTGCTAAAACCTTCCCTTGGCTGCACTTATCTTTTTACTCCACTGACAGCCAAGGTGAAGGAGTGCTCCAAAACAACCTGACCCCTCTCTTCCCCTTTGCTGGGGAGTTTTAACACAATTATTCTCTTCCTGGCTGGTCAAGCTCTTCTAAAGAACAGATTAAACACAGTGGGCTCTCATGGTAACTGTGCTGCACCAGAAAAATGTGTCACATACAGGGTGGCACATCTCTGTGTCAAAGGCAAATTCCTTGATGCTGAAAGAAACTGAGGGAAGAGTTCATGTTCCTGGTCTGCTTTCATTGCTGTCATTTTCACTGGAGATGCTAATAAGAATTTATGATGTTGTAAACTAAAAGGGCTTCTGGAAGTGCTGCTTGTCAGTGGGAGTGTTTCTGGTGTGTCTGACTGTGGTGGTGTTCCTATTATTATTATTTATTAATACTATTTTAAGCCGTTGGGACTTTTCTGATCTGACCTATGCAGGCACAAGGTCAAACTACCTTCACAAGAAATCAATGCATTGAATTCCAATGTGTCTACACATGATGCAGTTTAACCCATGCCTTTGTTTTGCCTATGGAATAGTCTGGRGAGTGTAGAAAGACAAATTAAATTGGAACCTGAGTCAGTTCCCATCAGAGAGCCTGAGCTTGGCCTTCCTCAGCACATRAATTTGTAAAAGAGTTTGTTCAGTGGTTGATCAAGAGGCATATTTGTGCTTTACCCACACAGGGCATGCATCTTGCCACTGCCATCTGCTCACATTCCCCTCCTTTTTAGCACAGCAAATCTGAGGCTAAAATATTGATAAACAATCCCTGTTGCTAAATTAAGACCTAAACAGTAAAGAGGAGAAGGGATGTGAGCTTTAAATTCTCCAGACTTCGTTCTACGTGTGCTGCTCTTGAAATTATGGTGATAAARAACATGAAAGGTCTGATGTGTGATAATTGTTTTCAAGTAATTTTAGTTAGGCTAGCAGTAGAGATAATGAAAAGAGACTCCCAAACAACTCAGACAGCTTACTCGTGCAGGCTCATGTACTTGGGACACCACAAAGAGCTTCTGAACCTAAAATATAAGGCAGTGAGAGATGAGAAAAATAAGTTTTGGATAAGGCCAGAACATCAATTTAAGTATTTAAAGAGAGAGAGGGGAGAGGGAAAGAAGGGTGGGAAACACCTTTTAGGGAGAATGAGATCTGTGATAGGACATGTGAGAAAAAAAGAGGAGTTTTCTGCAGTTTTCTCCTTGTCTATAGAAAGTGGCACTAAAGGAACACAGGTGCACTAAAAGTAACTGAAAATGTTTTTTTGGGGAGACCACTGCTGAGGAAAGCACCTGCCATCACAGCAAGAATAATAAAACGGTTTGTAAAAGCCATTTTATTCCTTGCTTCTAAAAATGTCAGCTGCCTTGCCTCCTTKGCTGTGGTTTCCAGGTTCCTGGAGGCTGCTCCTCAAGCTTCCAGTGCCTGCCCAGTCTGTCTGCTGATTCTCCCTAGTACAACAAGAATTTGGTAGATCCCTTGTTCATCTCATGAACTGTAGTGTTAAATCAGTGGAAACTGCATTTCCAGCAAGTCTGAGAGCCACTCCCAGCTYCTTCCTGCTTTGAGCAAACCCCTCTCCCAAGGCAGTGGCTACACAGTGCTGTGACTTTGATTCAGATGATTTTACAATSACTCTTATCTCTGCCTCATTTTCTCTGCTCCTTCCATGTTCAGCCATCTGAGGATCTCCAATGTTTTGAGTAGTCTGACTTTCAGGAAAGTTAATTAAAGTCCCAGCCTTAATGCTATCTTAATATTTGCTGGTTTAATTTGATTTTTATGTATGTAGTTTTCTCCATCGAAGTGCCAAAATGTGTTGTAATTTAAACACAGTGGTGTCTGATGCTTAGATTACCAAATGACTGCAGCATCTCAGATGCTACAATTTCCCATAACAACAAGAAATGTTTTGGTCCTTGACTCATGTAGGCAGTATTTCATAAACCTGTGAAGGTAGGGAATTGCATCTTTTAACCACAAATTAAGATATATAGCAAATCTAGGAGCAAAAYAAATATCCTTTTTGTCCAGTCATGGGTTGTACTTTCATTTGGAGGTCTCAAAACACTACTCTGAATTTGATGATATGTAATGAGTGCTRATCTCAGATCCTGTGCATTGTATGAAGTTATGGAGACAGAAMATTGCATTTTTCATGTCTTATTTGMGGYGAGACAACCAATTGGAAATTGTAAAATGTCTGTAGCATTTTTTGCTTTCTGCCTGGCTGTGGGTTTTGTCTTTGTTTAAATGCTGTTTCAGCAYATTTCTGACTAATAAGGGTAGGTGTTTTACATCATTTTAGCAAAGTGGAACATTGGGATTATATGACAGAAAATCTATATTGCCATTTTTCATTTTTATTATTAGTTTTTCATAATTAGGCAATAAATATAAGCTATGCTGATCTGTATGATTATGGCAAGTTTTCTTGCATACTRCAAAGAATGAGGGAGTAGGTGGAGAGTGGAGAAATATTCCAACTATGCTTGGAAAAAAAGTAAAATTAATCTTTTGGTACATTGCCTGCTGTTTTTTTACATCAAGAGTGTGTTTGGGATATGTGGCAAAAAAATTAAAAAAGCTCATTGTCCCCAAGTCATATGTCTGCAAACTTTTCTGGTAAATTAGAGTTGGATACAGTTCTTTAGCATTTTTTTGAGAACTTAGTGCCTCTACTCACCTTTTCAGAGTCACTGCAATTAAGAGCAGATGTGATCTGTTTGAATWAGTTGCTTACAAAGGTCTGGTCTCCATTTAATGAATGCAATTACAGATATTTTTTCCAAGAAAAAGGGAAGAAAATACATCCTTTTATGTTCTGTGTATAGTTTCTGGATATTTCATAGAAAGAAGAGACATAATCACATGAGCAGRGTTCTGCCATCTGTAAATCAGGCAGGATTATAAGGAAGTATATTGGAAATTATATGGGGAAGTGAGGTGGCAGGGTTATTTATCACATTAACTGTGCACTCTCTGCATCATTGTCCATGATTACAAATGTAAATTGTTGTCAGAGCTGCTGAAGGACTTTGCCCCTCCCTCAAAGGTTTTTTATGCCAAATTTTTGCTCATCCTCTGTGTAACTGGGAGGCAATTTGCACAAAATCTCTGCCACCACATTRCAGCATTGCAATCACACTTTTGTTCTTATGTTTTGCATATTTMTTTTGCATTGCTATCATAACTTGTCATATAATAATAATCATTGTGTCAGGATAATTATGTAACTCTACAAATAGCTACAAATAAGTGTCCTTAAGTTCAGAAGATGAATGTTGAGGAAAAAAAACCCGCTCATATTTCACTGTGAGGTTAAAGAAGCCCCTTTTAACAGCTTTGTGACTCTTRGAAAAGTTCTAGTTACAAGTTTCTGCCTATGTTTTGATTAATAGGATTCAGAGCACATTTTAATTGAGAAATCGCTTTTCAAATTATTTCTTTTTTCCTTCAGTCTGTTTAGGTGAATATTGTCCTTCAAAGCTGACTTACATTTGGCTTTTAACTTAATTTCCTAATGTGTTATGGTCTTTGATCTTTCAGACTGTTGAACAGTTTTATTGAAACTCCCAAATGGGACCAGCAGCTCTCCTGATAATCCTGATGTTTCTAATAAGCATGGAAGTAACTGAATTAACTCTGTGTTCTTGCTGGTTGTAGTGGTGCAGTTTTAGACCAGGCAGATATTTTCCTTATAGGGAAGATATGTTTTAGTTTTACCTTAGGACCAAAAAGGAAAAAAGCCATAGAAACTTCTATGTTCTCCTGGCAGCCATTGGCTCTGGGCAAGGAGAGAAGTACTGATGGGTCTGTCTGCCTGTTCCTCAGCTATGTAGCTATTCTTCATTGGGCAGTTTGCCAGGACACCTCCCCAACCATTAGGTACTTAAAAGACTGCACAGGATTCCTTGTGGCTTTTTTGGGATGCTTTACAATAGTGCTAGGGTCTCCCTTGCACTTGTATATGGCTTGTTATAATTTGCTTTATACTGGTTGGTATTTCCTCTTTTTATTAAAACCTTTTCTGTTACAACACACACCTGGAGAAGTGTTCTCACTSATATTAAGCCAATCTGAGAGGCTATGGGCTCACCCCTCAGAGAGGCTTGATAAATCTCCACGTGGCTCACACCACTCTGGCCATGTGCAAGAATGTATCAACTGATAATAAAGATGGATTCAAAATTGTTACTTTTGCAGATCGATTGTGAGACCCTTCCCTCATCTTTTTCCCAGATGAAAAGAATTATTAAATTAAAGAATTAATAAAGAATTATTAATAAAAACAATACTCTTGGAGTACTAGGGTATACAATGGCTGTATCAAATGTGTGCTGGAGTTTCCTATAATATCTCCAGATAAATCATTTTACGAGTTAAAAAAARCCCACACAAACAAAATCAAAGCCATAAACCAGAACTATGGTGGGAAAAAA